>CAJHNH020004271.1:17500-43246 GCA_905116865.2 Candidula unifasciata | reverse complement strand
GACGTTGCAGAACCAAACCCCTAACCCCCCCCGGTTTTTGTGGGGTTTTTTCTAGGCAAATTTACGTCCAGTAGTTTGCCATTGCTTTTGGACGGTCAGCTTTCTTGATACCACTGTCGAAACCAACGCAAGGCGCATGGATGGCCCGCAGCTGGGATTCAACCTGGTATCCCTGCATTATGAAGCATTCCCATCGACTTAGCCACAGAGCCGACACACACACATATACATATATATATATATGTATACAGGGTTTCTGTAATAAAACTTTGTGGTGAGTTTTGACATCCTTTTTTTAGACACCCAGGTGAGTATACACACCTTTTTTTTCTAAAAAAAAAAACCTGTGTGTGAGTGGGCTTACGTACGTGCCTGCATGAGTGTGTTTGCGTACGTGTGCCTGCATGAGTGTGTGAATTATTCATGTGTGTGTTAATACTAATATTCTTAAAGATCTGACTATCAGGAAAGATTTGCTAATAAACAGCATCTTGTCTCTGAAGCTGAAATATTTTGGCAATATCAACTGCCACGGTAGACTGGAAAAAATAATAGCAGAAGGCGTGGTGCTGGGAAGAAGGGGCAGGGGTCAACCAACTGGATAGGATATGACTTCTTGGAAATGAAAGTGCAAGAGGCGGGAAAGCTGGCGAGAGACCAAGTTTCTTTCAGGCAGACCGTGATGAGAGCATGTCTGCAAAAGACCTGCTGCATGCTGATTATATATATATATATATATATATATATATATATATATATATATATGTACACACACATTTACGTACATATATGTAAACTGATTGCTCAATGTTCACAGATGCACAGTGGGCTACTAATGGTTGAAGGTGAGGAAGAGGCCTTGAAGAAGTCGCAAACTACTTACTTCAGGTTGTTACCAGAACGAGCGTACAAAGAAGGGTCAGCAAGCCAGATTCACTTCCGTTTGGCCGAGTCCCAGTTCTATAGACTCATGACTGGTGACTGCGCTAAAAAGTGAGTGAGTGTAGTTGGATAAATGTTGATTGTATTGTTTCCAACCTGTTTACAGTGGTGACCCTGCTAAATATATGGCAGGACCCTATGTGCTCTACTTTAATATAATAAAAATAGGATTAAAAAGAGGAAAACAAAAATAAAAGTACCAATTACTGTTAACAAGAACTTGGAGAAAAATGTCCACATACAAAAAAATTGTCCAAAAAACAAAAGAAACAATCACCAACAATAGGTAATTTAGTGTCCAAATATCAATGTGATGGTTGACACTGTTGTATCTTGATAATATCTGCTATTTTTGATCTGATGTTAGACAAGGTGCAACAGAGTTCACTCTCCATCTCAGGCTAGCTGTTTTGTTTTCATGACCGTTAAAGCTGTAAATCTGGACTATTACAAGTCAAAATGCACCTAATATTAAAAGTGCTTGACACCCCCCCCCCCCCATGATATCCATTAATGTAAAAAGTCAGTTTTTATAATCACCTATACTGCCCATGTCAGCATCTGTGGCTTTGATATTGCGAACCTGCTTCATAATGCCAAGGTGCTGGGTTTGATTCCAGCTGTTGGGGATTCGTCAGCAGACTGCCTTGCCTTGGGTTTGACAATGGTATTCAGAGCTGACCATTCAGTAGCAGTGGCAAACTACTAAACGTTTAAAAAAAAATTGCATAGTGAAATAACAAACAGCCAAAAAATGTAAAGGACAGAAAACAAACGTTTTTTAAAATTCTGCACATGATAATGTTGATTGTGTGGTGCTTGCTGATATGCTGTTACATATGCTAATGTTGATTGTGTGGTGCTTGCTGATATGCTGCTACATATGATAATGTTGATAGTGTTGTGTTTCTAGATATAATGTCCCATCATTTATGCTTACACATAAGAATGTTGCATATGCAATGTTTGCTCATAATGTTGTATGTAAAGTGTTTGCTGATGTCTGTATTATGATATCAGTTCTTGCCAACTGCAGTGCGGTATCTGTTATGTTTACTGATAATGTTGTTATAATGAGATGTATAATAACGGGTTTCTTCTTTACTGTATTGTTTTGTAATCTGAATTTGGCAGAACCCGTGTCACAAAAGTGGAGTATGTAGTGAGCCCACATGTTGTCAAGAGATTCAGGTAGGCTTCTTTTTATCCTTCATTCTTTCTTTTTTTGTTTTTGCGAGCAACCGTGGTGTAGCGGCTAGACGCTCGCCTGCAGATCAGAAGGTCATGGGTTGGGTCCTGACGGAGCCAGAACATTTTAAAAAATGACCTTGGCTCGCAGATCGACCCAGCCTTAAATGGGTACTAAGTAAAGTCCTGGGGAAAAAAGGTCAGTTTAAAAAAAGAATCCATTTTGGTATGAATTTTAATCTAGGATTAGCAGACTGGTTGACAAGACTGTCTGGTTGAAAAAGCGGTTTTGTCTGTTAACCACGGAAACATCAGCACAAAATGTTTAGCCAGCATTTAGTTTCAAACATCCTGTTTTTCACCATGTGGGTGCTGGGTTCCCATTGGGATGGAGGGGGAAATGGGGAGGGGGGCAAGAATAGATGCGCTACCATCCTAACAAGCATGCTGTACAAAGTGAATAAAGTTCAAGTTAGTTGCTTATCCTTTACAGGATGTCGCAGAACCAACCTCAGCATTTATTTGCTGTTGTGGTTTTTCTAGACAAATTTTTCACTCAGTAGTTTGCCATTGCTTTCTTAATGGTACCACTGTCAAAACCAGCGCAAGACAAATAATCCGCAGATGGGATCAAACCCGGTACCCTGGCATTATGAAGTGCGTTGACAACGCCTAAGCCACAGATGCCAACACATGGCGAATAATTAGGGAATATTTCCTAGGAAGTCAGAGTACATCTGTCTCAGCGATGAGGAACCAACAGTCTGCATATACATAAGCAAGATTTGTCAAATGGATTGCATGCGAAACTCAAATTCTGCACGATCAGTCCAGAAATGGATGAATAACCAAAACATTCCGTCAGAATTTTAGAAACAGAAACAGAAGAAGAAGAAGAAGAAGAAGAAGAAGAAGAAGAAGAAGAAGAAGAAGAAGAAGAAGAAGAAGAAGAACAAGAACAAGAAGAAGAACAAGAAGAAGAAGAAGAACAAGAAGCAGAAGAAGAAGAAGAAGAAGAAGAAGAAGAAGAAGAAGAAGAAGAAGAAACATCCTTTTTTTTAGTAAGATGATAGATTTTTGGCTGTTTGGGGGCAACAATAAAATCCAACCCTGCACAGTCCATGAGGACTTCACTAGCCATGGGGCACCAATCCTCAATCTCATGGCCTGGATTGTCTATACCACTGTAAAAAATGGTTAATGCAGATATCACAGACAGTTATATTTAAAGACAGCAAATGTGTGACTACATACATGCACCCACTGATGTGTGACCACATATATACACCCACAAATGTGTGACAACATACATGCACTCACAAATGTGTGAACACATACATGCACCCACAAATGTGTGACCACATACATGCACCCACAAATGTGTGACCACATACATGCACCCACAAATGTGTGACCACATACATACACCCACAAATGTGTGACCACATACATACACCCACAAATGTGTTACCACATACATACACCCACAAATGTGTGACCACATACATGCACCCACAAATGTGTGACCACATACATACACCCACAAATGTGTGACCACATACATGCACCCACAGATGTGTGACCACATACATGCACCCACAGATGTGTGACCACATACATGCACCCACAAATGTGCGTCTACATACATGCACCTCCAAATGTGTGACCACATGCATGCACCCACATTTGTGACCACACACATGCACCCACAAATGTGTGACCACATACATGCACCCACAAATGTGTGACCACATACATGCACCCACAAATGTGCGACCACAAACATGCACCCACAAATGTGTGACCACATACATGCGCCCACAAGTGTGTGACCACATACATACACCCACAAATGTGTGACCACATAAATGCACCGACAAAGGTGTGACCACGTATGTGCACCTGAAAAGTGCAACCACATACACATACCCCAAATGTGCGACCACATATGTGCACCTACATGTGTGCCCACAAGGGTGTGACCACATAAATGCACCCAAAATGTGTGACCACATAAATGCACCCACAAATGTGTGACCACACACATGCACCAACAAATGTGTGACCACATACATGCACCAAAAAATGTGTGACCACATACATGCACCCACAAAGGTGTGACCACATAAATGCACCCACAAAGGTGTGACTACATATGTGCACCTGCAAAGTGCGACCACATACACATACCCCAAATGTGCGACCACATATGTGCACCTACATGTGTGCCCACAAACATGTAAGCACTAAGAAATGGACTGATGACATGACTGTCTGTTTTCAGGGAGTATCAGAAAAAGTTGAAGAAGGAGAGAGGTGAAGAACTCTCCTACCCTGTCCTTGGCTTTCATGGCACAAATGAAAAAAACATCAAATCCATCTGTGAGCAGGGCTTTAAAACACCAGGTACTTTTCTGTGTCTGTGCAGGGCAGTAATTTAAACCTTTGAGTCAACTTACATACTCTAGACTGTATTACCAGGTGCTTCGGATCAGGTACTGTTAACTCAGGTACTGGAGACTGTGTACCCAGGTGCTACAGATTGTGTACCCAGGTGCTGGAGATTGTGTACCCAGGTGCTGGAGACTGTGTACTTAGGCGCTGGAGATTATGTACCCATATGCTGGAGATTGTGTACTCAGGCATTGGAGACTGTGTATCTAGTTGATGGAGACTGTACCCACATGCTAGAGATTGTGAACCAAGGTACTGGAGACTGTGTACCCAGGTACTGGAACTGTACCCAGGTACTAGAACTGTACCCAGGTACTGGAACTGTACCCAGATACTGGAGACTATGTACCGGAGATGGTATACCCAGGTACTTAAGACTGTGCCCAGGTACTGGATACTGCACCCAGGCACAAGAGACTATACACAGTTACCTGAGACTGTATCCAGGTACTAAAGACTGTCTACCCTAGTACTTGAGCCTCTTACACTGCTTGTCTTTCCTACCAACAGGTGACTCTGGTTTTCAACAAAAGACAGATGCTGGATTTTTCGGTGCTGGGGTCTACTTCAGTGAGTATCCGTCTTACTCCATGTCCTACATTCAAGGTGGCTCCAAGCTGATGCTGTGTCAGGTGTTACCAGGCAAGGTAAGTCTTGATAAAACTCATCTTCTTCCTTGCTAAAGCTGATTCATTCTGTGGATCATGACACTCTCACTCTGCTACAACTTGATTAGTTTACCATTTCATCCTTTCATGTTATAAATGGGCCAGTTCGTGGGTCAGCTTATCCATGCCTAGATAAAATATTAGTGTTTAGAGATGCAATTATTGTAGGTACAGCTATTATTGGGAGCTGCTGCGGTGTAGTGGCAAGATGCTTGCCTGTGGATTGGGAGGTGGTGGGTCCAGGTTCTGACAGAGCCAGACTTTTTTTAAATGACCTCCGCTTTTAGGTTGACCTAGCCTTAAATAAGTATAAGGTAAAGTCCTGGGAAGTAAAAGTTAGCACAGTGCACAGGGTCTGTAGCAGGGGCGAGGATCCTGGAATACTTTGGGTAGATTTAAAATTCTAAATTATGTCCAGGCAACGCCGTTAGGCTGCTCTTTTTGATTTCCAACTGCCAAGGAATTTTTTTAACGTGCGCAACAATGCACATGGGCGTCCGATCTCATTACCCAGAGACCAGGGGGAATTACTAGAAGTCCAAGTCCATGTGAAAATATACCAGCCCATACCAGGGATTGAACCCAAAACCTCTCAAACTCGAGGTGGACACCATGCCTCGAGACTATGCAGCCCCCTCAAACCTCAAATCGTGGCTGCTACGGGTTTTTAGTTCCCCCATCCCGCAGATCCACCTTCATGATTAAAGTGACTGTCAACTCTGACAATTCCCTATACTTTAGAGAGACTGTCACTAGAGAACATCCAGGCCAATGCACAATATCTTGTGAAGAACCACGGAGACCTCCTGTCTGCGGCATGTCATGTTACTTCAAGATATCCTGAATATCTCAGATCATGAACCCATCACGCTGGAACCTTGTTACTGCAGCAACTCCTGCAGACAACATGAGCACTTGATTCCGTTACCCAGGGTGCACAAGTCCTAGACTAAAACCTACATTCCCACATGTCAACAGAGCTCACTGATAAGGCCCTACAGTGGTGCATTTGAGAACAGCATCAGTTTTCAGGGACTCTTGACAGTGCATCCTTCCTCTCCAATGTCGTAGAGTCAACTGCTCCTGCGACTTCAGGGAGTGAACGGCCTCTAACATCAACACACAGGTCATCATATCCACGTGAGTTCTCTCATACCTAGCATGGAGACAGTGGTTCACATTCATTCCTACAACTCCGCATGGTTTTCTCCCCTTACATGGCTTAATCCAATTGGGTCAGCGGTTCAATTTACATATTACCCCAATAAGTTTAAATCTGAACTCCAAGGGACATAAATGTTGTAAATGCATGGACTATTTTCCCAAAGGACATAACCGTTTATATATCTATGCATTGCTCACAGTAGGAGGCTGGCGTAAGAGTCGACTAATTGGGGAGCTTCCTTTGAAGTCGGAGTGCATCTGCCAGAGAGGCGAGGAACCAACAGTCTGTATTCAAGAGAATGAGATTTATAAAACTGATGCACACGCAACACTCAGGTTCTGGAGCAGGACTGCAGTTCAGTGGTGGACGAGCAACCAGAACTTTCCGCAAGTGTACAGCTGGTGAACGAGAAGAAGAAGAAGAAGAATCCAATGTCAGTGATGAGAGTGGCTAGCAAGACCCATTCATGTTAAGAAAAGTCTTCCACAGTTAGAAAATTACAACTGGCATCCTGTGTGCAGAGTGGCTTGCATCACTTGATAAACTCATATCAGGAGTATATAATGGATTTTCTGTCCAGGATGTTCAGTTCTGTGAGGTAATGAACAGCCTGATAGATATGCTGTTGTGGCTCCTCTTGGCAGTGGGCTACTTATGATAAAGTGGACATGGTGAAGACTGTCTGGGATCCTATTATTCAATGGGGAATGAGTAGATGTCCTGGAAGATATCCAAAGCCGAAAGGGGAAATAGGTGGACTGTTAATCAGGTTGCAGCTGGTACTGTTAACATGTTGACTCTTTATTGGCTGCTTAAGAAGGGGATGGAGCACATGTGGAAATGTCCCGAGTGCAGCGATGTCTATCCTTGATTGATTGATTGATTGATTCATCTATTCTACTGTTAAAGCATATGATTTGAGAGCCATTGTTGCTAGTGCATGTATTTTAAGAGCTTTTTCTCAGGCACTCAGCTCTGAACCTGTTTGCAATAATTTTTTCATTTATCCCTATTCTTTTCCTGATTTTACCATCTCTCTATACAGCATGATCCATGGCATCCTATTCCCAGAATTCACCTTAATACCTGTATCATTCGGGGAGTGAATCTGCAACCATGGTCAGACTGCAAGAACAGCAAGTTAAACAGGGTGTCGCCAAACAAGAACATTATGCAGGTAGCCAAAGAAGAAGAATAAACTAAGACAGAACTGGAGTCGTTGGCGGCTACAGGCTGCTGGAGTTACTGAGGAGGGGATCCGAGCACTTATGAACTCAGTGGTTCAACATGCAGTGAGGATAATCTGTCGACTAACTGACCTGTATCATTTATGTTCTGCTTACACACTTGTGTATATCGTAACAGAGGCCAACTTTAACTTTTTATACTCTTCTGTAATCCACCAGAGGATATTTATGTTTGGATATCCCGAATATTACACATTAGCAATAAACTACTTGACCTAGACGAAAAACCTACTGAAAACTAAACTTCAGTGAACTAACACCAGCAAAAAACTGCATTGCAGACAACAGTATTGCAGATATGGACATGTATTGCAAGTGAATGAAAGGAAAAGGATGTAAATGTACATAAAGAATGTCAATGCTGACCGATATAAATGTTGTGGGAACAGCTACTACTAATATTTGTATATTTATGGCTACGTGGAATTTCAGTGTTAATTATAAAAATATCGAATGAATACCTGCAAAAAACATCTGTGTGTGACTATGAAACATACCAAAATGTTAATGTGTAGATTAAATATCAGTGTTTTTTTTAATGTAAATGTTATATAATTAGTATTTTTTTTTTGGGGGGGGGGGGGGGTGTAAATGAATGTGATTACTATTTGTTGATGTAAATGTAACATGAATAGTGTTTGTTGGTGGAAATTTTATGTGCCCATTATTTGTTAATCCAATGTTACCTGATTAGATTTTAATTGTGTAAATGTTACATGACTAGTGTTTGTTGGTGTACATGTTATATGATCCGTATTTGTTGGTGTAAATGTTATGTAATAAGATTTTGTTTGCGTAAATGTTACATGACTAGTGTTTGTTAATGTAAATGTAATATGAATAGTGTTTGTTGGTGTAAATGTTACATGAATAGGGTTTGTTAATGTAAATGTTACATGATAAATGTTACATGACTAGTGTTTGTTGGTGTAAATGTTGCATGAAAAGCGTTTGTTGATGTAAAAGTGTCACAAAAGGTGTTTGCTGGTGTAAATGTTTCATGGCTAGTATTTTTGTATGTTAATGTTACTTGACTAGTGTTTGTTGGTGTACATGTTACATGAAAAGTGTTGGCTGGCGTAGACACTAGACACTAGAACTTCAATGTCAAGAGTTACCTTTATCATAGGTCTATGAATGTCAGTCTATGATTGTGGGAGCAGCTTTGATGAAAGGCTACGACTCTCATATGTCTCCTTGCAAGAAGGAATTGATCATCTTCAACTCTGCAGCCATCCTTCCTTGCTACATTATCTATTTCCAGAACGCTAAATCAGATTTCAAGTATGCTCCATCAACATCAAAGGTGAGACATCTTCTTCTTTTACTGCTTCATTTGCCATTAGAAGAGCAGTTGGTATGTTGCATTGTGGTTTACAGCTTGGCTGCACTATCTAGACTTTTTGGCCCAATACACGCGATTTCAGTAAATCTCGAATTAGTCACATTTCATGACGTGATTGTTAACTTCTTTTCTCCCCAATAAAGTGCAATGTTTGATCAGCTGTTGTTTGTGAGTATCAAACATCAGTTGGTGCATAATTACATCTTGTAGATTTGGTCTGAGCGTACGAAGGAATATCATCGTCATTAGGTCATTTACAAAACGTCACACTCCTCATGGCACACCTGAAAGTTTCTCCTTCTCCAGCCAAATTCTGCAGCCCTATGTGCTTTCATAGCCAGTATATCTTCAATGTCCTGTATCCACATTCCCTAGGGTCTGCCTCTACCTCATTTCCTGAAAATACTACACTCCATCAATATTTTCTCAGCCACTCTGACATTTAACAAGGCCAAAATACCTTGGCTTTCCGGACAGGATGCTGTTTATGAGCCAGTTCTCGATGTTCAGATCATGATGCAGATGCAAAGGGTTAATATAGCATCTGTCTGGGAGAGGAGACAGCAGAATATGAAATTGTCTGTTGGATGATGGAGAAATATGTGCTGAGTTGTTTGGTCCTGAAAGAGTTAAACGCTAGCAGCTGGTCACAAGTTGCACCTTGTAGTCTCAGATGAGATAGTTTCTTCTGCTTCTTAGCCTTCACCGACTGTAAACTCCAGTGAAAAGCCCTGGTTGTTCGTCCATTTCTGGACTTTGATCTTGTTCCAAAAAATTGAGTATTGTGTGCACATCCATTTTACGGATCTTGCTTATTTCTATGCACACTGTTGGTTCCTTGCTTCTCAGGCAGATTAACTCTGACTTTAGAGGAAACTCCCCTAATTAGTGCCTTGTATGACACGTTTGTAAGGCAGTGCATTTATTTCTCTCCCATGATTCCCCCCCTCCCCCCCCCCCCCCAACCCCCCCCCCCCCATTGGGGCCCTGACCCACACAGGCAGAGGAAATAGTTTAAAACCGAGCTTGTACTGCACGATATGTACAAGTACGCCCACTTTAGGAAAAGAAATAAATTGACAACCGGAAACATGTATGGAAAAAGAAATAGAGGAAGGCAGCAAGGTAAGATTTCACATAGCCTTTTCTCTAGGCGAAGACAAATATCAGTGTCATTAATTTATAGATACTGTTGAAGATCAAAAGATGCAGAGTGGCATCTTCACCCATGACCATAAGCAAGGCACTTGATGATGATTATAGACAATATCCTTCTTTAGTTTGATATCATTACTAACTTACTTAACTGTAAAGATGAAAAATTATTATTAATTTATTCTCTTATTACTACCTTAATAGACTGTATTGAGAAAATGCTCTTGACACCGAACCGTCTGTGTAAATAATCAAATCCTCTGAGCAAGCATCATTTTGAATTAATTGCTGAATTTCCATCTGTGTGGCACGAGCTGGCCAGTCTCTGCATTTCCGGCTCAATGTGATTATGACCCTACACAAGTCTGACTGTTCAGGTGGCACTTTGATCCACTCCTCTCCTCGCCTAATGTTCTCAAGGATGCAAACCTGTCTGACTGTGTCTTCTGCCTGAGCCATCCATGACTTCCCTCTTATCAGCCTCTAACCCTCAACTGCACCCAGAGCTTCGTGCAAAGGGTGGTCTGTGTCTACAGTTACCTTGAGATATGATTTCGCCTGCAGCACCTTGTGCCTACCTGCAACAGACATAAACCATGGATGTATCGCATACATGCCACTGGGGTGTCTCTGGTGCAACCCAGAATGACCCACATAGCTGCGTTCTGTATGCGCTGTAGTTTGTCCATCTGGCTGTATACAATTTTCTGAATCATTACTATCTAAATGGACTGTACAGAGTAAATTTCCATCATTAATCACTTTAGTCAAAGAAAATCTTCATGGACTATATTGATTTTTTTTCAATCATTCTATATTGATTTATTCAATCGTTACTACCATAATGGACAACATAGAGAGAATTGGTTGCATTCATTTAGTCAGTAATTACTACATTGAGGCGCTGGATCTGTAGAATATCCATCACTGATTTATTTTCAGACAGCAAAACACGCCAGTGGGGACGTTACATCAACATCTGTCTCAAAGTCAGTGATGTTTGATATAGTATTTGTGTGAATGTCTGATGTAGAGGAATGTAATTGATTATTCTGCATCTGAGTGTCTAAAAATGGCTGATGACCTTTTGATTGTCTGATTTTGTGAAAATGTCTGTTTGATGATTGCGTGAATGTCAGATTTGGTAAAATAACTGGTTGATAAATGTATGAATGTCTGATTTAGTGAAAATGGCTGTTTGATGATTGCGTGAATGTCAGATTTGGTAAAATAACTGGTTGACAAATGTATGAATAGTTGCGGTCGGGCCGAATACCAATAGTGGTTACCTTACACCCGCTTCTGCATACAAGGCCTTAATACTGACAACATGGAACAATTGGTTTTGTTGAAAGCTAATGCAGCTTTCATGCATTAACTAAGCTGTCAGTGACAATTTCCAAGTTTAGTTACTTGTTATAATACTGAGATACTTTCATTCCTAGTTATTAGTTACCAGAGACTGACTGAAGGATACAAGTCATTAAATATTTTTTTAATGTTTACTATTCTGTACGAATACTAAGTAGACATGGAAAGAATATAAACTCCGGCCATATCCAAGTCGATAATATGAAAATCAAATGAACGGAAACATCTAAGTACTTGGGTGTAAACTTCAACTGCTCCA
Source organism: Candidula unifasciata (assembly GCA_905116865.2). NCBI lineage: Eukaryota > Metazoa > Mollusca > Gastropoda > Stylommatophora > Geomitridae > Candidula > Candidula unifasciata. The sequence goes on along the minus strand of CAJHNH020004271.1, from coordinate 31,452 downwards.
ACATGCTGAGAGAAGAAATACAATCTAGAATACAATCTAGAAATAAAGTATACTATGCCCTTCAACATCTGCTAAAGTCAAAGTGACTGTCTTGCAACACCAAGATCAAAATATATAAAACGTTGATAAGACCAGTCGTTTTAAATGGCTCTGAAACTTGAAGCAGAAATAAAAGAGATGAGGCCTTATTACAGGTTTTAGAAAACAGTCTTACGACAAATCGTTGGATACATCAAAAATGCTAACAGCGGGGAATGGAGAGTGAGAAGCAACAAAGTAACACAAATCTGTTTAAATCACTATTGATCACTGGCATTATGAGAGCTAACAGACTAAAATGGTTGGGGCATATTGAAAGAATGTCAGATGATAGAAGTAAAACTGTATACACCTGAGTGAGGAATGGGCATAGACCACAAGGCAGACAAAAAAGAAGTTCGAGAGATAATGTCTAGTCAGACCTGCAAACAACTGGTGTCTCAAATTGTGAAGATAAGGCCAGCCAGAGAGATGAATGGAGACGAGTAATATCTGCAACAGTAAACCTCAAGGACTCAGAACGCTAAAGAAGGACGACTATTCTGTGCTACTTTATGTGAAGTAAAAGTTCAGCGTACATTTGACATTATGAATGTGTGGGGTAAGGGTAGAAGAGTGACTTGTAAGGGAGGGAGCAAGTTAAAGAGAGAGGTGAAAGAAGAGAGAGATGACAAGAATAAAAAATTCTTTGTAGCTCATACAGCGTAGGTAAACAAAAAAATTCCTTTCCTGATGTAACATTCATTACAAATGTACCATTTGTAAACTGCCACCAAATTTCGAATTGAAATAAATTTAAAAATAAAATGTACTCTCTGTTTCTCTCTAGAATCTTTAAAGGCATGAACTTTGCCTTGACTGGGAAACTGTCAGACACACAAGCACACCTGTTTGATTTGATTCAACAACATGGAGGAAGCAAAGGTGAGCAGTTGGATAAGCTAATGTATTGTCCCAACAAGCATTGGCTATTGTGTTACACCATCTCATGCAATCATAAGAATCATGAATCAGGTCAATGTTCTTATCTTGCCCCACTCTGTATGGCTAAACTATCCAAGTACGTATCCCTCTGCCTTACTCTCTTTTTATCATTCTTGCTCGTTGTCACCAAGTTCTCAAGTCCATTTCTTCTCATAACATGGCTGAAAAACACAGACTGTCATTGTCTAGCTTCTCTAATCTGTTTATGGTTTTCAACATCTGCATGAGAAATCACTCACTTGTTTTTTTATCATTCCTTGATATTCTTTGCATTCTTCTGAAAAAATGCTCATCTGCTGCAAGTAAAGATTTCTCAGCTTTTGTGTTGTTGTTATTTGTTGACTGGTGTTTCCTGTAATTTGTGGTTTCTGTGTTTTTTTTGTATTTACATGTGGCACAGTAAACACTTTTGAACCGTGAATGGTTAAAAATATAGGCCATGAAGCCATCGAAAGTTGTGAAAAAACTCATTAAAAGAAAAAAAAAAACTATTTTACACAAATAGATAATTTAAAAAAAAGTGTTTACATTAAAAAAATTCTTTAAAACCTGGGGGGGGGGGGGGGGGGGGGGAGATAGTGAACTACTTCACAAGTAAATAACAATTGTTAAAAATGTTTATTTATGTATATTTTTGACAATTGTTGAAAGAAAAACCTTGAAAAAAAAGGAAGAGAAAAAAACTTCTTCTTCTTCTTCATTCACCCTTGAAAAGGTTACTTTTATGTTGTGTTGTGGTTTATAGCTAGATTGTGATGCATGCATATTTCAGTCCAATATATATATAAATAATTTAAAAAATTAATAGGTTCTGCTGTCCGATTGTGGAGTAAACAAAATTAGACACATGGCCTCCCCAACAAGTATGTTGTAAGAATTGACTTAATGGGGCTTTCTTTGAAATTGGAGTGCATCTACCTGAGAAGTAAGGAACCAACAGTCTGCATATAAGTAAGCCATGTTGGTAAAACGAATATGCACACAACACTCATGTTCTGGAACAAGACAAAAGTTCAGAAATGGATGAATAACCAGAACTTTCTGCTCGGACTTTGCAGCCGGTGAACACAAATAATAATAATAGTAATAATAATAATAATAATAATAAGAAGAAGAAGAAGAATTAGTTGCCTGATATGATATGCATGTTTGGGGTGGTGGGCCTATTCTTATTTTCAGAGAATTGGCACTGGAACAAAAACCCAAGAGCAACCTTTGCCAACCTGCACACTGGACAAAAACCCAAGAGCAACCTTTGCCAACCTGCACACTGAAAAAAAAAATCCTTACATAAAATTAACTTAGTGGATGCCTGAAAACATGCATTTAACTGTCTACAAAATTTCAAAATTCCGCCTAAACAGAATGTCACAATTCTGTCACTACAAAATGACACAATTCTGTCACTACAAAATGTCACAATCCTATTTCAGTTTAATGTCAAAATCCTACCTCAGGTGAATGTCAATATCCTACCTACACAATATGTCAGAATCCTATCACTACAAAAATGTCAACCCCCCCCCCCCCCCCCCCCCCCTTCCTCGAGTGACAATAAAAGGAAAACCAAATCCTACTTCGACAAAATGTCAAAATTCTACCATAGCTAAATGTCAAAATCCTTCCGCCACAGAACATTACAGTCCTACCTCCACTACATGTGACAGAGAATAAAGATAATGTGTAATATGTTTGCTAATTATTTCCAGTTATCATTAGGGTGACCATGCCTCCCATTTTCACCGAGACAGGCTAGTTTTTTTAAGCATGTCCTGGTCGTCCTGTCAGTGCTAAAACAAAACAAAAAGTTGTCAATTGTCTTATTTCATAATTACCTATAGAATAAAACATCCATTTATATCTGTAAACATGATCAGATCTCACAGTTTTAGATACTGTACTTCTAATACCTGAAGTGTGTTTATGGAAATATTCATTGTAGCATGTTTTTTTTTAAAAACCATAATGCAGTTACATAACATACTGTTTTGTTCATTTTCTGTATGACAGTTGTTAAGGTATAAATATCATTGTCAAACGAGTAATTGACCCTCTCACCCCGGTGACCTTCGAGAGAAACTGGGGTGTGGTTAAACTGACTGGCTTTGGATGTCCCAGTTTTAGCTCAAGATATAATAGTCATATTAGTTATCATATAATACTGATGATGAGGATGTAAATATAATTTGTAAACAATTTGCCAACACACCAGGAACAAAGGCCTGCTTTGACATCTTGGTTGTCCCTGACGACAACAGTGAGCACACATCGGCGAAAGTTCAACAAGCTATGAAGAAAGCCGTAAGCCGAGCTTGTGTTTCTTTTATCAAGTTTTAATGTAATATTTAACTCCAGGAAATATTGTTCCTCTGGGTTCATGGAAAAGTTGGAGGGGAGAACAGGCAGAATGAGACTGAGAGAAAAGATGCTGGACAGTTAGACATCATGGCATGGAAAATCATCTGTATAAGAATTGATTGAAAGTACACAAGTACACAAGATGTGGATAGACATGACTACCAATGCCACACGACATTGATTTAAAAAAGGGATCCTGGGCCATATTTTGGGGTGAAAAAAGGACTTAACCCAATGCCTTCTAAATCATCTCATGCTGTCCAAGGAGGTTTCCATAAATGCAGAGCTGATATATGACGCTCTGATACTGGGCTCACCCAAGGAGTGATCACATCCTGCACATGACTGCTTATGTCACATCCATACATTCAACCTTCCATTCATTATGGCCTCGTCCTTAGGGAGTCTCCAGGAAGCAGTCTGAAGACCTGAGACAGTGATTCCCTGCACGTATGGGCTCGTCCTTAGGGGGTCTCCAGGAAGCAGTCTGAAGACCTGAGACAGTGATTCCCTGCACGTATGGGCTCGTCCTTAGGGGGTCTCCAGGAAGCAGTCTGAAGACCTGAGACAGTGATTCCCTGCACGTATGGGCTCGTCCTTAGGGGGTCTCCAGGAAGCAGTCTGAAGACCTGAGACAGTGATTCCCTGCACGTATGGGCAGCTCACTTCCTCAGCATATTAGACACGTGGCTGCCTATTTGACCCTTGCCAAGCCAAACTGTACTTTTAGTGTCACACCAATGTTTTGGTAGGTTTTAGAAAGTTTGCATCAATATTTTAAATTTTGGCATTGTGTTGAACTTTTAAAAAAAGTGGGTGCGAGGGGGAGTTGGAAGTGTACTGAAAAAATATACATTTGTCTAATACAGCAGATGTTTCAGAGTTTTCTGTCCTGTGAATTCTTTGCAAATCTAGGGTTACTTGAGGGGGTGGATCCAGTAAGCATTACTGAAGGAAGGACCAACATCAGTTATGCTATTGGTCATGTAATGTTGCATCAAAAATGTTGGCAGCCCTGGTTAGACATTTCTCTCTGACATTAGCACTGTTCACCTGGATGTGTCATGGCATAGCTTCCCTGTGTGGTTATTATACTCCGACTAGTGTGGCCATTGGTAGCAGATATTTGAACCTTTTGTGTAAGATCTTTGAGTGAGGAGCATCTGAACCTTTCCCATACAGTAGGACACTAGATGGACGGACATTTGAACCTAAACAACTATAGAGTAGGAGTCTCAATCTACCGATGTTTATACTAAGGGTTTTCACACGTTAGGACTTTTTGACAACAGACATATGAAGCTGAGTTTGTGATTTAGTAGTGTATTTAGCCAGCGAACCTTACTCATGTTTCAAATGAGTTTTCCATGAACGTTCCACAAGGCATTGGCTGACGAGTGCCAGAGGATGTCTGGACGCTGTATCTCTGGGAACGACCGCTCCGAGATCCCCTGCCAGTTTGGTTTAGACTGATAAAGGCTATTACACAAAGCACACGACGGGGACGTGATGTAGGAGTCTTGCACGAGGACCCGCAAAAGTGCTGCCTGTTGGCACCCACGGTGAAGTAGAGAGTATCTCCTTATACACATCACAAAGGCCCTAACTTTTTCTCAGGTCTGTGACCGAAATCACTGTGCTGCAGCTGACAGTTTAAAAAAAACTGCTGCTTCTTCTCATTCTTCTCCTTCTTTCTCTTCCTCCTTGAATATGCTGGTCGCATGTTGTCTTGGGGTTTACAACTAGGCTCCAGAATATGCTCCTTTCAGTCTGAGCCACTTGATTTCAACAAATGCCTAATTAGTCCCATTTTGGATATGCTCGTAAAGGAACATTGGGTCTATTCTTGTTTTTCCCTCTCCCTAATCTGTGTTCCCAGACCTACATGGGGATACAAAAACTGTGAATGTTGGATCTTTGTGTTTTCATGTTTGGTTTTTCTTCCTTTTTCAGGTTCCCATAGTTCGTGAGGCATACATCTTTGACTGCATCAGCATGAAAGCAAAACTGCCATTTGATGACTATGGTATTGATGACTGAGAGTCTGTGTACACACAGTCTCCAAGTATATAATTTAAAACAGTGATTTCTGATTATGAATTTTATTTAATTAAAGAGACAAAAAATAAATTGAACAATTTTCTTCCTGGCATATGTTACTGTCATTCAAATTTGTTTTGGGTTTTAACATAGCCAGGGAAAGTTAGAGAACCATGAACGATGTGAAAGGAAAGATAAATGCATTAAAAAACAAATGCCTGAGGAAAATGGTCAACATAGAATGGACTGAATTCAAAAGGATTGAAGAAATCAGAGAAAGGTCTGGGCAGCCACTTGTATCAACAATGAAAGAAAATGAAACTGCCAAAAGACTGGCCATGTCTGCAATGGCTGGTGGAGAAAGAAATATGAAGAGGACACACATACTGAATGTGCTGTGTTTCAGAATGTTTAGACCAAGAAGTCAGCAGTGATGAACCGTCCGCTGGAAATAGGTATTAAACGAGGTCAAGCATACAGAAACAGGTCATAGGGCAAAGAAGGAAGGTATGGCAACCATCTCCTGCTGGGTACATTGAGCATAGAGACGCTAACATAGCTGACAGAGGAGGCACAAATGGGTCGGGCTCATATGCTAGGATGTTGATACTGACAACATAAGTGATCCTCCTGCTGATATTTTTCTCCAGGTCATGCTGGTGTGTTGGGAAATGAGCAGGCATACAAACTGGTTGATTCTGCACTACTTGGTGGTGAACTGTTGTATAACAAGCTAGATGTTTTTAGGTCCCTTTGGTCACGAGTGGATAGTGAGGAAGCACTGATAGATCAATACAGTCGGAGGAGAATGGCACTGTGAGGAGTTACCAGGGGATTTGGCCGACGCTAAACACTCAGTGGAAAGGTGAGATGGATATACTGTCAGACAGATAATGGTACCATTGGAATTTGAACTGTTCATTTGCTGCTGACGATGGGGATGGAGTGCTTATGAGAGTGTCACAAGTGTTTTGCTGTTGATTCTTAATTCAACATTCAACATACCAACAACAAGTAAGAAGTGTAAATTAACCTGATGTTCACATGGTTAACCTCTGACCTCGGTTCTTGAGATTAAAGTTATTAACAAGAAACAGTGTGATTCTGAAATATCAGTTGAAAGAATTCATGTTTTGAAGAAACCCTGTTCAAACAAAATAAGCTGTATTCAGGAACCTGTAGCCAAAAGCTTGCCAGCTGGCCCAAATGTCTTGGGTTCACATCCGTAGCAGGCAAATTCAGAAAGAGAAGTATGATCTTGACTCCCAGTCACAGGCTAAAATTGGTACCAGAAAATTACTGGGAAGTAAAGGTGATTGGTGTGATGTTGATCACATTACTCATCAAATGCTGATTGGTTTATAACATTTTAAATCTACCATCCGATGCACTTCTGGCTTTGGTAACCTGTGACAACTACATAATGCGGTGTACCCTGTTAGTTGCCTATCATTTACATGACGCTGCAGAACCAAACCAAGCATTTTTGTTTTCCAAGATTAAGGTCTAAAGGATGAACACCTCGAGGACGAGGATCAAACAGCTACAAATCCCAGAAACCCAGTTCTGCTGCAATGCAGCAAAGGCTAAAGGTTACATAGTAACCTGAAGTCTGGACCAGGCAGGGATTTGGATGGTTGGGGGGGGGGGGGGTTTGAATGATATATCTAATAAGGCACCACTTTAGTTAAAAAGTAACATGATGTCCAATAGGTGTGTGTGTGTGTGTAGTGGGGATGGGAGGGGGGCAGGATTGGGAAAACGGGGGGGGGGGGGGCTGGGGGGGGGTTGTATTAGTGTGGATTGACACCACCTCCAGGATTACAGTCTGCAGCATTGACACCTCAAGGGTGAGAATCAAACAGGTACAAATCCCATAAACCCCGTTCAACCTTATAGCCATAGTAAACAGAAAAGGAAGGGACCCTTTTGTTAGTTAGTTAGTTGGGTTATCATCATTGCACTCCGGACATGTCCATAGGTGCTCAGATCCTCCCCTCAGTATGAACCCCAAAGTTTCCCCGGCTTCAGGTGTGTTAGAAATATAGGGCTAGTCTATATTTTATAGACCAATCGACACTTGGTGGGTGATGTGGTGAGCATAACGCCGGCCATCTTTACTTCCCAGAACTGCACTTAGTACTCACTCAAGGCTGGCTCGCTCTGGGAAACAAGGTTATTTTTTGAATAAAGCTCAGCACCCGAAGCCACGACTCTGTGATGTGCAGACGAGCCTCTAACCGCTACACCACGGCGACTCCTGTATCCATATAGCACAGTTATATTGGGGCACCAGGGAACGGTTGCAAGTAACCCAAATTTTACCTCACTAGGGACATCACACAGAGCGATAAACACCCAGTGACACAAAGTGCCACAATGCGGATGAGGATCACCCGTTCAACCGTCAGGTTATATTGCGGACAGTATAGGCGGTCAGAAGTCTGAGAATGTTGACAACCAAGACAAGAGACAGAAGGCTACTAAAGGTGCATTGTACCCCTTATTATTGAGACAGCTCCTAACTGATGGAGTGATCAATCCTCCAACGCAGTCTCTTGGTCGTATTTATCCCATTCTATGCTAGAATTAATTGTATTTTATTCTCAGCTAGCGTGCATTGGCAACATGTTGTATTGTCCCGCTACATCTACTGTTTCGTCTTAATGTAATCCTGTATTTCAGAACCCTGATCCAGTTGCGTGTTTGGTGATTATGTCAACGTTAATTGATTCGGCGCAATCTAGAATCGTCGATCCTGTCCGTTTCATGTGACAGAATCGATCATTGTTGTTTATTTGTGTATCTCCGTACTAGAGTCCCTGGCTGTGATTTGAAGCACAAAGCGTCGACACACTTTTGTACGAGCTTAATGTCCATGTTGAGTACAACACAGGAGCAAGATCAAGGATTTGAGAAGCGATTGAGAGAGGGAAGGAGAGGGGACAGTATAGATGGGAAGTTGTGACAAAAGATAAGATCAAAGTGGAAAGAAATGCTAATATTGCAGTTAGACATACAACGGGGTGTATGCGGGAATTAGCCATTAAATTATAACGCCAGCATTGTGTAGACAAGAGTATCAATGAATTCAGTCAATCAGGTGTCGTCTCCGCAATGCAGATTGGTTGCAGTGAATCTTCTTCTTCTTCTTTTTCTTCTTCTTCTTCTCTCTCTCTCTCTCTCTCTCTCTCTCTCTCTCTCTCTCTCTCTTTCTCTCTCTCTCTCTCTCTCTCGTCTTGGTTGATTACACTGTCAGACTGCTGTTCGTTCATCCTTGTAGATGACTTGCCACTTGTATCAGCGCGCGCTTCAAGGCTTGTATATAACTGCTGTGATCACATTTTACATTGTCTATTGCTAAAGAAAACTGCATTATTTTACCATTTACTCATTGTTCTTGATAGTCTTGTTGCATAGCATGGAGGTGTGTCGGCACACGAACTGATACATGCTGCAGGAGATCATGGATTATGGAGAGGCATGATCCCCCACGCTAGTCGGCAAGGCACCTGATGATGATGACTCATTGTTCATTTTTGAGATCATCATCATTGCACACCGGACATGACCATAAGAGCTCCGATCTTCTCCTGAGTATGTCTCCAAGTGTTTTTAGGCTAACAACTCTCATTCTGTTCTTGTTGATGTAACGATGGGTGGCTCCTGCAAAGTTTTTCTGTCTCGCAGCTCTAATTGTTGCACCCCAGGGTATGCAGTCTATACAGTAAAAAAGAAAAAAAAAATCATTTTCCACGAAAAAGCCTCACAGAGTTTAGTCTCTCGTATGGCATTGATGTCTCTCCTGTCCATAAAAGGTCCAATCCCGTTAGTCGTACTGCCAGCCTGAGCGTCCGCTCCCTCACTGCCTTTTACACCAGCATGCCCTGAGGCAAAAGAACGTGATTTTGCTGCGTGCCGTATCAGCCACTGTTTCCGTATGTACCCCGCCTTGATCTTCTGTAGCATGCTCGTTGAGTCGCCGAGCAAACATGTATTGGCGAGTATTGAGTCATTCAAGGGCCTTTGTCACAGCCGTGACCTCCATTGTCATGCTGCTGGTGGTAGAAACAAGGGCTCAGCTATGTTCTTTAATGACTTTCCATTTAGTTCTTGCCATGAAAACCTAAGCACTTCACTTCTGACGAATCACAGAACCATCTGTGTAAATAATAGCATCTTCTGGTGATGTGTGTTCCTCCACTAGTGCCTTCACTCCTGCACCTACTGTCTTGTCAAGATGATAACCACCACAAAGTACTGTTTGTATTCGTTTGGTATGAGTATCCATTCCTCTTCACTCTTTATGTCCTGAAGAGAAAACATCCGTTGATATATTGTCTCGGCACGGTCCAACCAAGACTGGCCCACGGCCAGCTCCAGATTTTTGTATAATTAGAGATGGGCGTGACTGGCCTTATTTAAGTCTGTTGCCTCTACGTGTATCCAGTTTATCGTGCAGTGGTTGTGTAAAGTCCTCAGTAATTGTGAGGTAGGCACATGCTTGTCGCATTTCAAGCCTGCAGTTTGTATCTGGAAGTTGTAGTAGGTATCTACTATTTACTGTTACTGTTTTAATTACAAATACTCCAGTGAGTTTACGCCCCGAACGTAGCGAAAAGAACCCTCTCTGCACGCATACGCCACTCGTGCAGGAATTGAAAGCTAACAGTTAGTAATACTATGGTGCTAGTTGCGCACGAATACACTTAACAGCGAAGCGGCGAGAAGAAAAATATCATTTGATATCCTGTCCAGTGTAATCGTAACCTGTTAATGTTTAAACATGCCAAATGAGCATTTCTCGCCACTAACTTATACCCCTGTCTACCCGTTGCTCTCTTCTCTTTGACGTTTCCTTTCAGTATGGTTTGTAAAGAAAAAGCTTCACCTTTTTTCTTCCGAAACCACAGAAAAAATATGCGACAAATTGTAAATGTAACGAGAAGAAACCGGGTGAGAAATCATAAAAATGTTAAAGGCTAAAGAGCAACTTCATCGCAAAAGGTTTTATCCCATATGGCTCGGGCTCTCTCCACAGAATAGCTAGCTGCCTGCTAGAGCATCGCACAAAGGACGACTACCGTAGCTCCTGCGACGATCCCCAGGAGTGTAAGCATGAGCTATCGCTAACACAAAGTGCCTAGATCGTCCACGTTACAGCTATCGCTAACACAAGGTGCCTACAAACGTACACAGAAAAGCTATCGCTAACATAATGTACTAGAAGCAAAGAAGAGGGGGTAGCTTATAATGGAGGAAAGAGAAGAAATAACTATAAAGAATAATATGGAAATCTACTCCTTGAAATCTTCTCGACTCCGAACCTACACGAGTTCTAACAATGGGACGTGGCGAGTGGGAGCCAAAACCTAACCCTAAGCTGCCTCAGTAACACACAAACACAGAGAGAGAGAGAGAGAGAGAGAGAGAGAGAGAGAGAGAGAGAGAGAGAGAGAGAGAGAGAGAGAGAGAGAGAGAGAGAGAAAGTTCGTTTAGGTGGGGGTGAGATCAAAAGTATCTCACCCTGACATACAATTTTTTGTGTAAAGTCTAGATCAGCTAAACAACAAATAAACTAGGCACACTAACTACAAGTCCTAATCTGAACGAAAAACAACTGGAACTATGATTACTACATTGAACATCTTCATATTTCACTTAACATAAAATCAGCGTGGTCCACAAATAACAACATTTATAACAAACGTGCTCAACCAGAATCTAAAACGACCATCAGCCAACAATGAAATATGATAATGACACCATAAGCTCAGCGAGATTACCTTATCAATGGCAAAAACCGAAATATATTTAACATGTACGTTAAGCTTCAATATGCCAACAAATCACTTATAGCGACCTGCCATCAAACTACCTCCTAGCGAGAATACAAAATGGAAATCAAATCTAACATCACCTAACAAATTGAAACGTACCGTGAGATCAGCCAGGGAGATCAGACAACCGGCCTTCCCCTGTCGCCCACACCCATGCTGGCTAACCCTAAGTGCAGAGCTACAACAGCCGGGTAGGTCTCCACACGGTGCATCCGGAAGTCAAATAGGAGGCAAATAATGAATCAGTTGGCTTTTTTAAACCCAGTGGCCAGACTTTTCCGCAATTTACTGTCTAAAACTAAAAGCTGTTCATGTGGACTCTTGGTCATTTTTAAACCAGACTAAATCAAGATCTTCAAGCTGCTGAGCAGTAGTCTTTGTCGTTTTCTAGCCTGTCACAATAAGGTGACTACACGCATCAACATGAAAGCTATGGCTAACACAAGGTGACTACACACGTAGACATCAGATGTCACCAAGATAGGACGTAGCCATGGATTAGCATCGTAAAATTGAAGCAAAGGACCGTTTACCTTTAGGAGTATAGGGCATATAGAGCTAGACCTAATTTTTAGAGACCACTCGGCACTCGATGGGAGATATTATCAACATCACACCAACCGCCTTTACTTCCTACGACACATCCATTTCCCAAGTACTAATGAATGGGCCTGATAGCCAAGGTCAACTATTGTTCTACCTCTTCAGCATTCCTAGCCCCTGAGGTTTATTGCTGCAGATAACATCCGCCTCCATTGATCTCTCTAGTTGGTTTGCTCTTTCCGGTTGGTGAACACCAAATGTTTGTAGGTCTGTCTTGGTCTGCCTCATGGTGTACGACCATTAAGCTCCCTCGTGTATACAGTTGCTACCGTCCTGTCACCTGAAATTTTCTCTATGTGGCCCAGCCATTTCAGTCTACTAAACCTGAATGATGTCAATGATCAATGATTTAAACAGATAATGAATTTCGTTGTTGCTTCTCACTTTCCATTCCCCGCTGCTACACATCTTTGATGAGCCCAAAGATTCCTCTAAGACTGTGTTTATGACAATTTGTAATAAGCTTGAACTCATTAAGTTGTGCTCCAAGTTTCTATATTTTCTTCCTCTGCCTTTCTAACTCCCAATGGAGCATAGGCCCTCAACCAACTCACCTCAGGTCGTTCTATCCTTCGCTATTACATGGAGCTCTCCCCATATCCTCCCTATCTTTCTAACTTCATTTTCCAGCTCTCTTCTCCGTGTGTTTTTTGGACTTTCATTATTCCAATGCCCCTGTGGGTTCCAATGCAAAGACATTCCAATTATGCTGTTCTCTGGTTTGTGTCCTATCCAACGCCAGCGTCTTTTCCTCAACACTAGGTCCACTGGAGCTTGCTTAGTTCACTCCCAAAGCTCTACATTAGTTATTCTATCATATCAGTTTATTCCCTCTATTCTGCGCAGTCACCAGTTAATGAATGTGCAATTAATTAGTAGTTCCAAGTTTCAGAGCCATATAAAACAACTAGTATTATCAACGTCTAGGATATCTGATTTTGGTATCATGAACCAAAGAATTCGACTTAGCAAGTTTTGTAGTGCATAGTAGACTTTTTTTTTCCAGATTGTATTCTAGATTGTGTTTCTTCTCTTTCTAAGAGTATTAGAGATTCGAATTTGGGCACAATGAACTGTCTACATTATTAAGTCTGGTCTCTCCGGTCCAGACAACTATGTTAATTGTATGGCAACATTGCCTCGCATGATCGAGGGCAGTAATTTCACAAAACAACGTCTAGACTTCTTAGATAGATAGACCACAGACGTGGCTGTTCTTTATCTCTAGGAGTTGTTCGTTTGTCTTGTTTTCTCTCGGCTTCAGCTAAATAGTATATGTCTATCTATCTATCTATCTATCTAATCTATCTATCTATCTATCTATCTATCTATCTATCTATCTATCTATCTATCTATCTATCTATCTATCTATCTATCTATCTATCTATCTATCTATCTATCTATCTATCTATCTATCTATCTATCTATCTATCTATCTATCTATCTATCTATCTATCTATCTATCTATCTATCTATCTATCTATCTATCTATCTATCTATCTATCTATCTATCTATCTATCTATCTATCTATCTATCTATCTATCTATCTATCTATCTATCTATCTATCTATCTATCTATCTATCTATCTATCTATCTATCTATCTATCTATCTATCTATCTATCTATCTATCTATCTATCTATCTATCTATCTATCTATCTATCTATCTATCTATCTATCTACCTATCTATCAATCTATCTACCTACCTATCTATCTACCTACCTACCTACCTACCTACCTACCTACCTACCTACCTACCTACCTACCTACCTACCCACCTACCTACCTACCTACCTACCTACCTACCTACCTACCTACCTACCTACCTACTGACCTACCTACATACCTACCTACCTACCATCTGTCTATCTATCTATCTATCTATCTATCTATCTATCTATCTATCTATCTATCTATCTATCTATCTATCTATCTATCTATCTATCTATCTATCTATCTATCTATCTATCTATCTATCTATCTATCTATCTATCTATCTATCTATCTATCTATCTATCTATCTATCTATCTATCTATCTATCTATCTATCTATCTATCTATCTATCTATCTATCTATCTATCTATC
>CAJHNH020004271.1:0-15000 GCA_905116865.2 Candidula unifasciata | reverse complement strand
GATCTGACAGCTATCTAAACACATAGACGATCTGACAGCTACCTAAACACATAGACGATCTGACAGCTATCTAAACACATAGAGGATCTGACAGCTATCTAAACACATAGACGATCTGACAGCTATCTAAACACATAGACGATCTGACAGCTACCTAAACACATAGACGATCTGACAGCTACCTAAACACATAGACGAAATTCAATGTAGATGGCAGTTTGTTTGTTAACTCTGATGTTACAAAATCACAATTTTCAGCTAATGTAACATCTGCTGCTCAGAGTCAACCGCAGCATTTGATGGCTGTTTTGGTTTTACAAGGCAATTGTATATTTCAGTAGTTTGTCATTGCGATTGAAGGATCAGCTTTCGAACCCCATGTCGAAATCAACACAATGCGGTCAGTTGTCAATCGCTCGTACCAGAACTCGAACAGGTTACCCAGGAATTACTAAGCGCGTTCGCAATCCCTAAGCGACTTTGTTATTGATACTAGACTGTTTATAATTGCAGCTTTTTGGTTTATCATCATCGCCATCATTATCATCGCTGTGATCATTATCATTAAAATCATCATCATCATCATTGTCATCATTACCATCATCTCATCGTTAATGTCTTCATTATCATTACCACCATCATCGTCGTTGTCGTCATTATCATTACCGCCATCATCGTCGTTGTCGTCATTATCATTACCACCATCATCGTCGTTGTCGTCATTATCATTACCTCCTTCATCGTCGTTGTCGTCATTATCATTACCACCATCATCGTCGTTGTCGTCATTATCATTACCATAATCATCGTCGTTGTCTCATCATTTGTCTTTATTATCATTAACGCCATCATCATTACTATTACCATCATCGTCGTTGTCGTCATTATCATTACCATAATCATCATCGCCATCATCATCATCGCCATTATCATTACTATTACCATTATCGTCGTTGTCGTCATTATCATAACCATCACCAATGCCCTCGTTGTCGTCATTATCATTACCATCATCATCACCATTGTCATCATTATCATCATCACTATCATCATTGTTATCATCATCACCCTATCATCATCATCGTCGGGCTCACAGTCACTAGCGCTGACACAGAGAAAACAAGCAGGTGGTGATGGTGGTTAGGGGTGGGAGGCGGCGGGGTTAAGCGCGTTTACACATTTCCTAGGGACGAATGTAAGAGCTCAGGGGGACCTAAGTCTTGTTTAAGTACTTAGTAATTGTAACAATAAAGTACTGAGTAGCAAAAAATTTTATATATTCAAAATAATACGATGTGCATATAATAAATTTAAAAGGAGACCTTCCACATATGCTTGAGGGAGGGGAGGGCGAATTGCCCTTTCTTTACAAATTAGGAGTTGGGGAAGGAGGAGTGACGTAGAAATTAACCTCTGCGTTGTCAGTCTCGTCAACAAAATCTTTGTGTGCTTAGTTCGCTCTAGCTCATCAGTGCGAAGCGACATAAGCTAGTAGATGGATATTGCATACCAAAGGCAGCAGCGGCACAACAAGAATTTCCCAAACGGCCTGTCATATTCTTAATTTAGACCATCTTGTACGAAGATGTGATATCGAGCTGAAGGTCCAAACGGCTCGTCATACTCTTAAATTAGACATTCTTGTGTGAAGATCTGATATCGAGCCGAGGGCCAAATCCAAGTACAATTGTACCTGAAAATATCAGCCCTAGACACGACGTCCTAGAGGCGTTTTCATAAACTGTTGTTGCCACATCTTGATCTTGAAACAACTTCATACTGTCTGAACACCATCATTAAGTTTCTATTCTCTTCAACATTTGACTGCTTTATTTTTCCAAGATGGAAAGAAATCATTATTAACACTTAAAATTGATCTAAAGTTGTACCGGATACTTGGTGACAAGTTGTACCGGATACTCGATGACAATCCGTGGTTTAATTCTTGGATAGGAATTGCCGGTAAGTTTTGTTTTTGTTTTGTTGAAATAAAAGTTTTAGTGAAGTTATGTTTAGAGAGCCGCAGTGGTTTAGTAGTTAGATCTCGCCTCGGGCCCGAAACTCGTGGGTTCAAACCCACATCGAGACGGGTTCCAGGTTGACCCAGCCTAAAATGGGTACAAATAGAGTCATGGGAAGCAAAGGCAGCTGGTCGTGATGATGACCACAATACCCACCGAGTGCTGATTGGTTGACAAAATATAGGTCTAGCCCTATACACCCAGTAGGTCTGTGGGTGTGGACAAGGGTCCTATAAGTTGAAGGCGAGAGGATGCACTTCATTGAGCTTGAAGATATCCTAAATGGCTCGGTCTGTATCCAGTCTAGATGCCTGTCACAAGCCTAACATAAAGCATGAACTCCACAGCTCCAATGAGGATCTGCAGGATTCTCCGTCAAAACTTCACTTGAGAACTGAACGAGGCGTCGGTGAACAAACTTCACGACCTTTGGAGCGCGAACCCAACGGTTTGATAGCTTCAGCACGGGAACCCTTTCTCAGAACCAATCACTTGTCGCAATAATTTCCACTTGACATACTGTATTTCCTCATGTTAAGACGATCCTGTACATAATTCACAATTTGATTTTGGGACCGGGAATTTGTTTGGGGTGGGCGGAAAAGGGGGGGGGGGGGAAGCAAGGGGGGGGGGGGGGGAGCGGTGTGAGTGTGGATCATATGATCACATAAAGTAATCTACTACCATTGTATAAGACGCACAGTTTTTTTAGACCCTATATTTTGGGGAAATAAGTGCATGTTATACTTGGGAAGTCGGCTCTGTGACTAAGTCGATGCGAACGCTTCGTAATGCCGGGATGCCGGGGTTCGATCCCAGCTGCAGGCCATGCGCCTTGCGTTGGTTTCGACAGTGGTATCAAGAAAGCCTACCGTCCAGAAAGCAAAGGCAAACTACAGGACGTAAATTTGCCTAGAGAAGCCACACAACAGCCAGTAGCTGCTGGGATTAGTTCTGCAACGTCCTGTAAAGGATACGCAACTAACTTATACTTGGGAATCTCCGTGTGGGTTCCGGGGACCCATTTTTGGGAAAAAGAGGGGGGGGGGGGCAGAGAAACTATCCAAAAGCATGTCGTAAAAGTTGACTAACTGGAAGCTTTCTTTGAAGTCGAAGTGCATATGGCCGAGAGGCAAGGAAATAAAAATCTACATATAAATAAAAAACAATCTGTAAAACGGATGTGTACTTAAGACTCTTCTGGAGTAATAATCAGCAGTGTACGAACAGCCAGAACTTTCCACCCGGTGAACTCGAAGGAGAAGAATGTGTTTGGGGAGATAGGATGTTTGTTTTGTTTTTGAGTTGCCAGATAGCTAGTAGTTGGAAACGACCGGTGAACTGCCCATGTTTTTTCTTTTCGTAACCACTTTGTATTTTCTAGGTGTTTGATGAGGTCTGAGATTTGAACAACGGACCAACACCACGGCACACGGGTAGTAACTCATAAGTGCTCCGTTCTTCTTCTAACTCAAGTCTGAGTCCGAAGAAGCTCAGCGCAGTGCACAGGTTACTTGGTGGCGAGCCATGCTAAGCCATCTTATATGGCGCATATAAACCTAGTCACAATTATAACCTAAAGCTACGCCTTTGTAGATGCTGGTTGAAAATGACAAGTTTTTTTTTCGCAAAGCAGTCCTCTCCACAGAGCGCTTAATGGCAAAAATGGATTTTGATAAATATTCATTATTAAACATTTAAAAAGGTATCTTCATTTTGGCTCACCCAAACACGGCGAACCCCGAAATTCCACGGGAAAGTCCAATATACATGGGTGTTACGGTTTGAAAAGAACTGATAATAACGCTAACCCCAACCCTAACACGCCTATACTATAGGACTTTCCCTCGGATTTCGTGGTTCCCGCTGTTTGGATTGAGTTAAGATTTAAATTACTAATACTACTTGATAATGATGCCGGCGTGATGCTGTCCACAAAACCCACCAAGTGCCGTTTGTTCTATGAAATATAGGTCTAGCCCTATGTACCCAATACTCCCGAAGGCGTGGAAAAGGGTCCTTTTACTTGATAATGATGGCGATGACTGCATAGTTTCTGCCATACCAAGCTTTAGTATGAATTCGTCGGCTCTGTGGATAAGTCGATGCGAACGCTTTGTAAGGCCGGGTTGCCGGGTTCGATCCCAGCAGGCGGGCCATGCGCCTTGCGCTGGTTTCGACAGTGGTATCAAGAAAGCCGACCGTCGAGGGGCAATGGCAAACTACTATACGTAAATTGCCTAGAAAAACCAGGTTGGTTCTGCAACGTCCTGTAAAGGATACGCAACAACCTTAAGTATGAATTTACATGTCGACCCGGCTAATGCCAGCTGTCGCAAAAACTGACTAAGTGCTAGGGCACGCCTCAGCATGATATCGGTAACTCCAACGATTGAGTTTTCCCCATCATGTATAGATCGTTAATAGATCGTTGCTGTATTGATATATTATATTAGATTGAAAGCGTGCAGCTGTGAATTGTTGCTGCGTTCAGTCGTAGCGTTGTGTTGTGCTGCGCCTTGAATAACGTCTATTATTATTATTTATTCTATTTGCTCTTGTTGTTGTTAATGTTTGTTATTGTTATTGTTGTTGTTGTTGTTGTTGTTGTTGTTGTTGTTGTTGTTGTTGTTCTTCTTCTTCTTCTTCTCTTCTTCTTCTTCTTCTTCTTCTTCTTCTTCTTCTTCTTCTTCTTCTTCTTCTTCTTCTTCTTCTTCTTCTTCTTCTTCTTCTTCTTCTTCTTCTTCTTCTTCTTCTTCTTCTTCTTCTTCTTCTTCTTCTTCTTCTTCTTCTTCTTCTTCTTCTTCTTCTTCTTCTTCTTCTTCTTTTATTTTCGGTCTCTCCTTTTTCTGATCACTCTATTTCTTGTTTTTCTTGTTGTAATTCTTGTTATTCCTCTGTCGCTGCGTTGTCTAAACGCTTTAGATTTCAGTAATACATTATTGCAAAGTAAATTTACAATAAATTAGATGAGGTACCCGCCCATTTACACGATACAATACTGAATGTGCGACAGCCTGTCTACCTCTTCGATCAGGTGATTTCACAAAGTATTATAAAACTGTTGAATTACATATTTACCATTTCGCTCTATATCTATCTATCTATCTATCTATCTATCTATCTATCTATCTATCTATCTATCTATCTATCTATCTATCTATCTATCTATCTATCTATCTATCTATCTATCTATCTATCTATCTATCTATCTATCTATCTATCTATCTATCTATCTATCTATCTATCTATCTATCTATCTATCTATCTATCTATCTATCTATCTATCTATCTATCTATCTATCTATCTATCTATCTATCTATCTATCTATCTATCTATCTATCTATCTATCTATCTATCTATCTATCTATCTATCTATCTATCTATCTATCTATCTATCTATCTATCTATCTATCTATCTATCTATCTATCTATCTATCTATCTATCTATCTATCTATCTATCTATCTATCTATCTATCTATCTATCTATCTATCTATCTATCTATCTATCTATCTATCTATCTATCTATCTATCTATCTATCTATCTATCTATCTATCTATCTATCTATCTATCTATCTATCTATCTATCTATCTATCTATCTATCTATCTATCTATCTATCTATCTATCTATCTATCTATCTATCTATCTATCTATCTATCTATCTATCTATCTATCTATCTATCTATCTATCTATCTATCTATCTATCTATCTATCTATCTATCTATCTATCTATCTATCTATCTATCTATCTATCTATCTATCTATCTATCTATCTATCTATCTATCTATCTATCTATCTATCTATCTATCTATCTATCTATCTATCTATCTATCTATCTATCTATCTATCTATCTATCTATCTATCTATCTATCTATCTATCTATCTATCTATCTATCTATCTATCTATCTATCTATCTATCTATCTATCTATCTATCTATCTATCTATCTATCTATCTATCTATCTATCTAATCTGTCTGTCTGTCTGTCTGTCTGTCTGTCTGTCTGTCTGTCTGTCTGTCTGTCTGTCTGTCTGTCTGTCTGTCTGTCTGGCTGGCTGGCTGGCTGGCTGGCTGGCTGGCTGGCTGGCTGGCTGGCTGTCTGTCTGTCTGTCTGTCTGTCTGTCTGTCTGTCTGTCTGTCTGTCTGTCTGTCTGTCTGTCTCTCTATCTATCTATCTATCTATCTCTCTCTCTCTCTCTCTCTCTCTCTCTCTGTCGGTCGGTCGGTCGGTCGGTCGGTCGGTCGGTCGGTCGGTCGGTCGGTCGTTCGGTCGGTCGGTCGGTCGGTCGGTCGGTCGGTCGATCTTATCTATCTATCTATCTATCTATCTATCTATCTATCTATCTATCTATCTATCTATCTATCTATCTATCTATCTATCTATCTATCTATCTATCTATCTATCTATCTATCTATCTATCTATCTATCTATCTATCTATCTATCTATCTATCTATCTATCTATCTGTCTATCTGTCTGTCTGTCTGTCTGTCTGTCTGTCTGTCTGTCTGTCTGTCTGTCTGTCTGTCTGTCTGTCTGTCTGTCTGTCTGTCTGTCTGTCTGTCTGTCTGTCTGTCTGTCTGTCTGTCTGTCTGTCTGTCTGTCTGTCTGTCTGTCTGTCTGTCTGTCTGTCTGTCTGTCTGTCTGTCTGTCTGTCTGTCTGTCTGTCTGTCTGTCTGTCTGTCTGTCTGTCTGTCTGTCTGTCTGTCTGTCTGTCTGTCTGTCTGTCTGTCTGTCTGTCTGTCTGTCTGTCTGTCTGTCTGTCTGTCTGTCTGTCTGTCTGTCTGTCTGTCTGTCTGTCTGTCTGTCTGTCTGTCTGTCTGTCTGTCTGTCTGTCTGCCTGTCTGTTTCTCTCTCCCCTTTCCCTCATGCGTGTTTGTGCGTGTGTGGTATTATATTTTATTGTTGTCGATATTTACTTATACTGCTAGGCGTCGCTGTTTGATAGAAGATAGTAAGCCGAGCTAAGACACGCTCGGCTTCTTGGTATTCTGTGATATTGTGAATTCTAAGGCTGTCGGTGGTTCTATCAGTCCAAAGTATTCTAGGTCTTTCTCTGCATCTGGTGCTTTCCTTTTCTAGTTGTGCCCTCTCACTAGGTGGCCGAACAATTTCAATCTTTGTTTCTCAAAAAATTTAACAGCAGCGAGAGATGTATAACATGCGTATATGCATGCTTGTGATCTACAAAAAAAAAAAAAAAAAACCCGTTGTCTTATTGCCTAGTGTGTTCTTTTATCTTTCTTCTCCTTTCTATGAGTACCGATCAATACAATGTCTATTTGTTTATATATGCTTGTGAGACATGGACAGGTTGAAAAACATTAACTCGCAGCGGAGACGTAGTTTTTGAGGAGAATACATAGAACATCACTGTGGCTTGGAAGGCAATGAAATAGCGGACAGACTGACCAGAAACGGCAATGAAATAGCGGACAGACTGACCAGAAACGGCAGTGACATGGAACAACCAAATAGCGACTCAACCCACCAAGAGACTAAGACATTGATATAATCTAGTATCCAAGAAAGGTGGCTGGATACCCACACCAGATTTCTCCACAAGACTCGCTTCATTATCTCTCTAGATAGGGACAATGTATTATATTCAGACTAAGAACTGGGCACAACAGACTTCGTCAACACATGTAAAAATTTTTTGGTGTAGGAAACACGGAGACGTGTCCCTGCAGCGTGGCACCCGAAAATGCTGAGCATGAGCTCCAACACTGTCAACTGTATGCTGACAACAGAGACGCAATCTGGCTTGTTCCAGCCTCAATGAAGACAAAACTTTATGGTACACGAGAGGATATGGACTGCACGATAGGTTTCATAAATTAATCAAGTAACAGAAAGTATTGTGAACGGCACTCATAGAAAGAAGTAGAAAGATAGAAGAACACACTAGACAACATAAAAATCGAAAGCTATAGTTACCGTGCCGGGAATTGAACCTGTCACCTCCAGACGGCGTCTGCGCCTCGCCATGAATACAAGTGCACTAAGACACATGGTCAACTAGGCACCCCCTAAAAACGGTGTCTCTTTGGCCATGTCTATCGTACAGCTTGAAATCCACGACTATGGAATACGGACAATTTACGAACACAGTAGACCTACTGTGTTCGTAAATTGTTGCTGTGATTGTTATTCGACATTTGCTTCGTTAATATAAATTTCTGTAACCTATGGTGCCATTTCAATGGGTTGAAATGAATTCTGTCCGTATTCCATAGTCGTGGATTTCAAGCTGTACGATAGACATGGCCAAAGAGACACCTTTTTTAGGGGGTGCCTAGTTGACCATGTATCTTAGTGCACTTGTATTCATGGCGAGGCGCAGACGCCGTCTGGAGGTGACAGGTTCAATTCCCGGCACGGTAACTATAGCTTTCGATTTTTATGTTGTCTAGTGTGTTCTTCTATCTTTCTACTTCTTTCTATGAGTGCCGTTCACAATACTTTCTGTTACTTGATTAATTCATAATATTTAACGGCCTCAAATGGTTCCCCCCTCTGTTTATTTATAGCTTTCATAAAGGCTACCGGCCTCCTGATATAAGTTTTCTGACAGAAGGATCGAAGAAGAAGAAAAAGAAGTTAGAGTAATATAAAAAAAAAAAAACGAGGCATTCCTATCCCCGCAAGATGAAAGTCGCGAACAATTAGACGCAAACAGTCAGATTGATGAACATTTTATGAGAAGGAAATGATTCAAAAACTTGGTAAAATCGACGGAAAGAGAGCAAGAGAAAGGCAAAGAGAGTAATACCTGTTTGGCTTAGCCATACTGATGGAGCGAGAAAAGACTACTGATCTTTTCTGGCACTCAAGTGATCGTGTTCGGATGGCTAAACATGATTGATAGCCTACGCTTGTCGCCACTGCCCATGCTGATGATTGTAACCAACTAACTGTCGGGAGGTAAAATACTGTAAACTGACTTACTGTCGACACGTTAAAGTTCTGTTAACTTACTGCTGATACTTCAGGGTAAATTACTGCTCACAAGTAAACCTCTCTAGAATGTGTTGTTGTGATTTCAGCGCCTCCCGCTTCTGTGGTTATAACCTCCACACAATTGATTCACAACTCTTCTCCCTAGCTACCTGATCTGAATGTGGCGCCATTGTACCCAGGGAAGGTTTTTCTAGTCGCGCGCTTATCGCCAAAGCAGACTCACATAGCAGACGACGGGGCCACGGCCAAACACGATCTCTTGTCCAAAAACAACATGCCAACTATGGCCAGCACCGACCCCCACATCTTTGGAGCGTTCAACCTGAGAGGAAGTGATTTCTAAAACCAGGAGTCAGTCATGGACACAGATATACGCTTGCTGGTTTCTCTGTGTTTACAGTCACAAGTATTTGAGTTAGTCACATAGCCACACACGTTTACTACAGCATTTTCCGTTAAAGTGCCTCAGTGAAGTATAAGTTTAACAGAATCGAAACAAATAATCTGAGGTTCACCTGCAGAATTCGGTTCCTTGTATTTTAGCAGATATGAAATGTAATTATTTCAGGTGTGAATTTGTGACTAAATATTTCAGTCAAATTTGTTTGATCGCGACACAAATAAAAAAAAATGTTTATCTGTATATATATATAAATATGGATGATTTCAGTGATATAATATATAGATATATTAGATATTATTATAGCTGTAGTTGGCGCGTAACGTTTTTGTACAGACGTTGCATTCCCATAGTTTTTGGATAATCATGGGAAATTCTAAAGCGAAACGTAAGTTCTCACATGTCAGTTGATGTGGTATCATTTCTGTAACTTGTTTCTTCATGTTTGGTGTCTGCTGTTTGTCTTGTGTGTTTCTTCTTCTTTTTGTTCTTTTTCTTCTTCTTCTTCTTCTTCTTCTTCTTCTTCTTCTTCTTCTTCTTCTTCTTCTTCTTCTTCTTCTTATTTCTTCTGTTCTTTTTTCTTCTTCTAAGACTTCTCCTTCTTAGTCTCTTTTTCTTGCTTCTTCTTCTTCTTTTGTCTTCTTCTTCTTCTTCTTCTTCTTTCTTCTTCTTCGTCTTTTACTTGGCTTGACACACCTGCTTCTCCATCTTCTTCGTGCCAATTCTTCGAAAGAAAGACGGCCGGCCTTACTTCTTCCATTCTTCTATTACCGGAGCCGGTGTGATGTTACCACGGACCCGAATGATGTTAACCACCTGGTACAGTGTGATGTAACCACCTCTTACAGTGTGATGGTGTCTTACAGTAAAAGGGGGACCTGGTACAGAGGGGTGTTATGCCACTCTTACGGGGTGTCATCACCTCATACAGGTAATGTGGGTACGACAGGGTAATGTTAAACTACCCATACAGGGGTGTAATGTTAACACCTCATACAGAGTGATGTTAACCACCTCCATACGCAATGTTAACAAAAGTGTTTGTTAAAACCTCATACAGTGTAATGTTAAACACCTCATATGGGGGGTTACCAGTGAACTGTAAAATTTGCTCATAGTGTAAACCACAACATCCACAACCACCTCATAAAAAAAATGCTGGTTGGTGTTAACGTCCTGTAAAGTGTGCAGTTAACTACCTCTATACATGTGATGTTAACCACCTAGATACGATATAATGTATATATATATGTTAACCACCTCTTACAGGTATAATGTATAACCACCTCATATTAGTGTGATGGCAAAACCCACCTCTGTACAGTAAAATGTTAACCACCTCTGTACAGTGTGATGGGGGGGGGAGATGTTTCGAACAGTGTGATGTTAACCTTGCTATGCGAGTGTATTCGTTAAACTTCTGGACAGTGTTTTGTTTAACCACCTCATACAGTGTGATGTTAACCACCTCTTACAGTGTGATGTTAACCACTGTTACAGTGTGATGTTAAACCACCTCATACAGTGTGACACCACCTCATACAGTGTGATGGTTACCACAGTGTGATGTTACCAGCTCCCCCATACAGTGTGATGTTAACCACCTCTTACAGTGTGATGTTAAACACCTCATACAGTGTGATGTTTAACCACCTCTTACAGTGTGAATGTTATATACAACCTCTTACAGTGTAATGTTAACCACCTATACAGTGCCTACACCCCACCACCTCATACAGTGTAATGTTATCACCCTCATAAAAGGGGTAATGTTAAACCACCTCATACAGTGTAATGTTATACCACCTCATACAGTGTGATGTTAACCACTCTTACAGTGTAATGTTAACCACCTCCATACAGTATAATGTTAATCACCTCATACAGTGTGATGTTAACCACCTCTTACAGTATAGTGTTAACCACCATTGATACAGTATAATGGGTTAATCACCTCATAACAGTATAATGTTAACCACCTCATACGTAATAATGTTTAACCACCTCATTGACAGTGTAATTGTTAACCACCTCATACAGTATTAATTGTTAACCACCTCATACAGTGTTATGTTAAACCACCTCTGACAGTGGATGTTAACCACCTCTTACAGTGTAATGTTAACCACCTCATACAGTGTAATGTTAACCACCTCTCAGAATGTGATGTTAACACCTGTGAATGTAACCACCTCATACAGTGTAATGTTAACCACCTCATACAGTATGATGTTTAACCACCTCAATACAGTGTAATGTTAACCACCTCATACAGTGTGATGTTAACACCTCATCAGTGGGATGTTAACCACCTCATACAGTGTAATGTTAACCACCTCATACAGTGTGATGTTAACCACCTCATACAGTATATGTTAACCACCTCATACAGTGTAATGTTAACCACCTCATACAGTATAATGTTTTACAGCACCTCTTACCAGTGTAATGTTAACCACCTCATACAGTGTAATGTTAACCACCTCTTACAGTGTGATGTTAACCACCTCATACAGTATAATGTTAACCACCTCATACAGTGTGATGTTAACCACCTCTTACAGTATAATGTTAACCACCTCTTACAGTATAATGTTAACCACCTCATACAGTGTGATGTTAACCACCTCATACAGTGTAATGTTAACCACCTCATACAGTGTGATGTTAACCACCTCATACAGTATAATGTTAACCACCTCATACAGTGTGATGTTAACCACCTCTTACAGTGTAATGTTAACCACCTCTTACAGTATAATGTTAACCACCTCATACAGTGTGATGTTAACCACCTCATACAGTATAATGTTAACCACCTCATACAGTGTGATGTTAACCACCTCTTACAGTGTGATGTTAACCACCTCATACAGTATAATGTTAACCACCTCATACAGTGTGATGTTAACCACCTCTTACAGTGTGATGTTAACCACCTCATACAGTGTAATGTTAACCACCTCATACAGTGTAATGTTAACCACCTCATACAGTATAATGTTAACCACCTCATACAGTATAATGTTAACCACCTCATACAGTATAATGTTAACCACCTCATACAGTGTAATGTTAACCACCTCATACAGTATAATGTTAACCACCTCATACAGTATAATGTTAACCACCTCATACAGTATAATGTTAACCACCTCATACAGTATAATGTTAACCACCTCATACAGTGTAATGTTAACCACCTCATACAGTATAATGTTAACCACCTCATACAGTATAATGTTAACCACCTCATACAGTGTAATGTTAACCACCTCATACAGTGTAATGTCAACTACCTCATACAGTGTAATGTTAACTACCTCATACAGTGTAATGTTAACTACCTCATACAGTGTAATGTTAACTACCTCATACAGTGTAATGTTAACCACCTCATACATTATAATGTTAACTACCTCATACAGTGTAATGTTAACTACCTCATACAGTGTAATGTTAACCACCTCATACAGTGTAATGTTAACCACCTCATACAGTGTAATGTTAACCACCTCATACAGTGTAATGTTAACTACCTCATACAGTGTAATGTTAACCACCTCATACAGTGTGATGTTAACCACCTCTTACAGTGTAATGTTAACCACCTCATACAGTATAATGTTAACCACCTCATACAGTGTGATGTTAACCACCTCTTACAGTGTAATGTTAACCACCTCATACAGTGTGATGTTAACCACCTCATACAGTATAATGTTAACCACCTCATACAGTGTGATGTTAACCACCTCATACAGTATAATGTTAACCACCTCATACAGTATAATGTTAACCACCTCATACAGTATAATGTTAACCACCTCATACAGTGTGATGTTAACCACCTCATACAGTGTAATGTTAACCACCTCATACAGTGTGATGTTAACCACCTCATACAGTATAATGTTAACCACCTCATACAGTGTAATGTTAACCACCTCTTACAGTGTAATGTTAACCACCTGACCCGATATGATGTTAACTACCTCAAACAGTGTGATGTTAACCATC
Source organism: Candidula unifasciata (assembly GCA_905116865.2). Taxonomy (NCBI): domain Eukaryota; kingdom Metazoa; phylum Mollusca; class Gastropoda; order Stylommatophora; family Geomitridae; genus Candidula; species Candidula unifasciata. The sequence goes on along the minus strand of CAJHNH020004271.1, from coordinate 1,586 downwards.
TGACCCGATATGATGTTAACCGCCTCATACAGTGTGATGTTAACCAACTCATCCAGTCTGATGTTAACCACTTCATCCAGTGTAAAGTTAACCACCCCATACAGTGATGTTAACCACCTCATACAGCATGATGTTAACCACCTGACCCATTGTGATGTTAACCACCTCATCCAGTGTGATGTTAACCACCTCATCCAGTGTGATGTTAACCACCTCATACAGCATGCTGTTAACCACCTGACCCATTGTGATGTTAACCACCTGACCCATTGTGATGTTAACCACCTGAACAATTGTGATGTTAACCACCTCATCCAGTGTGATGTTAACCACCTCATACAGTGTAATCTTAACCACCTCATACAGCATGATGTTAACCACCTGACCTGGTGTGATGTTAACCACCTGACCCGGTGTGATGTTAACCACTTGACCCGGTGTGATGTTAACCACCTGAACCGGTGTGATGTTAACCACCTGACCCAATGTGATATTAACCACCTGACCTAATGTGATCTTAACCACCTGACCCAATGTGATCTTAACCACCTGACCCAATGTGATGTTAACCACCTGACCCAATGTGATGTTAACCACCTGACCCAATGTGATGTTAACCACCTGACCCAATGTGATGGTAACCACCTGACCCAATGTGATGTTAACCACCTGACCCAATGTGATGTTAACCACCTGACGGGTGTGATGTTGACCACCTGACCCAATGTGATGTTAACCACCTGACGGGTGTGATGTTAACCACCTAACCCAATGTGATGTTAACCACCTGACCCTGTGTGATGTTAACCACCTGACCCAATGTGATGTTAACCACCTGACCGGTGTGATGTTAACCACCTGACCTAATGTGATGTTAACCACCTGACCTAATGTGATGTTAACCACCTGACCTAATGTGATGTTAACCACCTGACCTAATGTGATGTTAACCACCTGACCTGGTGTGATGTTAACCACCTGACCTAATGTGATGTTAACCACCTGACCGGTGTGATGTTAACCACCTTACCCGGTGTGATGTTAACCGCCTCATCCAGTGTGATGTTAACCACCTTACCCGGTGTGATGTTAACCACCTGACCCTAATGTGATGTTAACCACCTGACCGGTGTGATGTTAACCACCTGACCGGTGTGATGTTAACCACCTGACCCAATGTGATGTTAACCACCTGACCCGGGTGATGTTAACCACCTGACCCTGTGTGATGTTAACCACCTGACCCGGTGTGATGTTAACCACCTGACCGGTGTGATGTTAACCACCTGACCCAATGTGATGTTAACCACCTGACCCGGTGTGATGTTAACCACCTGACCCGGTGTGATGTTAACCACCTGACCCGGTGTGATGTTAACCACCTGACCCGGTGTGATGTTAACCACCTGACCCGGTGTGATGTTAACCACCTGACCCGGTGTGATGTTAACCACCTGATCCGGTGTGATGTTAACCACCTGACCCTGTGTGATGTTAACCACCTGACCCGGTGTGTGTTGTTACCCGGTGTGACCACCTGACCGGTGTGATGTTAACCACCTGACCCGGTGTGATGTTAACCACCC
>CAJHNH020004270.1:30000-43248 GCA_905116865.2 Candidula unifasciata | reverse complement strand
GACTACCAGTCTACCGATCCCCCAACACCACTACCAAACCAACTACCTGATCCCAGAAAGACAAACCAACCCAACTACCAGCCCAATCCCAAAACTACCAACTACCAACCCGACCAACAAACAGACCAGAACCAGACCGACTACCAACAACCAACTACCAGACCAGACTACCAAACTCCAACTACCAGCCCAGATCCCAAACAAACAGACCGACTACCAGACCGACTCCATACTACCAGACCAGAAGGAGAATGGGTTGGATGGAATTGGACAGCTGGAGTAACACACAAAAGATGTGTAACGGAAGTAAAATGCATTCGGGGAAAATGACTCAGAAAAATCGTGAATATAAAATGGATGAATTCAAGAGAGGTGAAGAATTAGAAGAATTGCCTGGACAACTACTAGTACCACGAGTTATAATAGATAGAAGATAGTGTTGTATTGGACACATCCTGAGAGGAAACCAGAAGGGGATCAATAGACAGGCATTAGAATGGGGAAAAAGAGGATTGGGGAGGCGAAGATGCTTAAAAGAAACCTTAAAACGAACATCGGTGCGAGAGGCCAAAGGTGCTGAGATTCTATCCATGATACTGAATTTATTGCAAAGAGTGGACCGGCATAGAGGAACAGAGTATGTTTATGTTTAGTCAACAATTCAACATCATTTCACAAGGGTAGTAATCCATAAGTGCTCCGTTCTACTTCTAACTCAAGCCTGAGTCTGAAAGTTTCAGCGCAGTGCACGAACTCCGTAGCAACGGCGAGGATCCTGAAATACTTTTGGTAGATTTTTAACTCTAATTTGTGCCCGGGCAGCGCCATTAGGCTTCTCTTTTTCGATTTCCAACTGCCGAGGGATTTATTTTTCTTACCTGCGCAAAAATGCACACGGGCGTCTGATCTCACTACCCAGAGACCAGGGGAAATTACTAGAAGTCCACATGAAAAAATCCCAGCCTTCACTGGAGTTTGAACCCAGGACCTCCAGCACCCGAGGCGTATGGTATACCTCGATACCACTCGAGCTCAATGTGACATATAATGACTTAACATGACAAAGAAAGCAATGGAAAAAAAAAACAGCCAAAGGAAAAAAAAAAAAAAAAAAAAAAAAAAAAAAAAAAAAAATATTATGATGCTGGCCACGTTTATCCACAAGTCTTCTGATCAGCACTACCCACTCTAAGAAATTAGAGATGGCTTTTTTTATATCAGTTCCTTCCCCCTTCCCCCATCCCCCACTCCTTCTCCTCCCCACTCCCACAATCCACTCCGACAAGATAATTTAGTTGCATATCGTCTTCAATACGGCACGAATATTTCCCATCATTGGCTTTTTTTTGTGTGTGCCTTTATTGTTGTTATTGTTGTTGTTTTTGTTGCTGTTGTTGTTGTTGCTGTTGTTCTTCTTCTTTTTGTTCTTCTTCCCCTCCTCCTCCTCCTTTTCCTGCTCCTTCTCCTCCTCCTCCTTTTCCTTCTCCTCCTCCTTTTCCTTCTCCTCCTTCTTTTCCTGCTCCTTCTCCTTTTTCTTCTCCTTCTTTTCCTTCTCCTCCTCCTCTTCATCTTCATCCTATTCCTCAATGTATCAGTGTGACTTTGAACTTAACCACCTTCTGCCTAGTTGTACTGTCCTGTATCCGAGAGACAGTGTTTCACTGTCTGGTATCGTGACAAGAAGAAACATGTGTACCAAAACCGAGTAGCAGTGAGTGGTGCATGAAACCGGCAACCGTGGACAAGTATACACGATAGCCGACCTCACACGGCATAGACTTTATTAAGGACATTTAGCTGGACTTTTCCAAGGTAACGATTGACTTGATTACCATACACAATGGTTCAGACATAGCTGCAACAGATGTAGCAACATAAATACCAACGGATATGATAGTAATCATATCCATTTTTCTTTCATAGTATTATTATTAATAATAATAGGAAGACAGAAGTAATAGTGGTATCAATTAGGAATTAGGAATTATTCCTGAATGTGTAATAAAAGTCAATGGTGTTATTTTGGGACAACTACAGCTATTTAAGAATCTGGGCACATGGATAACATCAGATGGAAGTTGCATTACTAAGGTAAAAAACAGAATAGAACAGGCAAAAACTGCATTTTATAATGAAGAACATCTTATGCAATATATCCTTGTCATTGAGAGTAAGAAACATAATTCTTGCTTGCTACATACATCAAGTTTTAACATATGGCTGTGAATCCGGGACAATCAGTAGGCAGACCAGACAATTTATTGATCCCTCAGAGATGTGATTTTACAGAAGAACACTTAAAAAAACCTTGGCCAGCCAAATAAGCAGCCAAGAGGTTTTGAAAGAGGCAGGAGCCCAAAGACAAACAATCACAGGCATCAGAAGGAGACAGTCGAGACAGGAGACACACGGCCTCATGTCGCCACAACTGTGCAGGTCAGGATTTATTTATTCTTTTGCCCTGGAAGGGAAAAAATGCCAAACCTTACCGAGGATTCGAACAGGGGTCTCCCGCTTGAGAGTTCAGCGTTCTAACCGCTATGATTGGGACTAAAGACATTATAGAAGAAGTCTGTGTTTTTTAAAAAAAAATTGTTTATCGCACCTGGTGGCATTCTGACAGAAAGAACGAACCAGTGAACTTTATTTCCAGAGGGTTACAAACTGGGCACGCAGGCCCGTCTTACATTCGGCCCTTCTAAGCTTTCCTCTTTAAAAAGGTTGCATTCGGTACTTCCAAGCTTTCCTCTTTAAAAAGGTTGCATTCGGTTATTCCAAGCTTTCCTCTTTCAGAAGGTTTCAAGTTGCATTTTGTGTATCAAGCACACAGAGCAAATGCCAATACTGTAATAAAACTCCTAAGATTTTCTAATAAGGACATCTCCCCGTGTGGGTTCCAGAGCGACTTTGCTGGTAAAACAATAATATATCCACTGCCTACCCAACAAGCATGTCGTATAAGTCGAATAATTGGGAGCCTTGTTTGAAGTCAGAGTGCACCTGCCCGAGAGGCAAGAGATCAACAGCTGCTTGCAGATGAGTCAGATCTGTTTGTTTGTTTGTTTGTTTGTTTGTTTGTTTTAGTATCCAGAAGCCATGAGTTGTTAACCCTTAGGCTCGGTATTATGGATATCGCAACCTTTTGGTCTTGATTCCATTGTAAATACCGTAAATCTGGGAGAAAATGTGGCTTTCCTGCCTACCCCCGGGATTGAACCCGGACCACAAGGAGTTCGTTACCCGGTCACCGCGCAGTCCTGTTTAGCCAACTACGCTAGAGAGCCAGGCAGTCATATCTGTAAAATGGATCCACGCGCAACACGTAGTCTCTGCAAAAAAGACTAATAGTCCAGAAATGGACGAACAGCCAAAACGTTCGTTTACTTAGTGGTGGTGGGGTTGTAGTAATGTACCCTCTGATAATTTTAAAAGAAGCTGAGTTCTCACCTTAGAAACGTTGGTGTGGGCCCTCTAAATGCATAAGCCCCTTTGATCTGGCGCCCTTTTTCATCAAAGGTTTTTAGTTGAAGCATCGTGTAATTTCAGTCTTACTTGTGTTTTCATTTTTAGTCACCGATGCAGAAGGTGCAGGAGAGTACACTGAGCATCCTAATAATACAATTGATACAGCCAAAATACCAACAGGAAAGCACTATCTCCAATATTTGCAATTAATCCGTTCCTGAGAAAAGAACGAATATAAAACAACGAAGAATATAAAAAAGGACGTATGTCAAGTGAGTTTTTCCCATCATAATTAGCTAAAAAGGGTTTAATCCGTTCCCAGCCTTGAATTTCGCATATTTTATCTTTAACAACAAAATTTAACTGCAAACTCAATCTTGGAAATCATTGCAAATACATTTTAATTGCATATTATTAACCACGGTGCTTCTTAATTGCTTTATCTCTGTGAAAGAGATTAACTTGTCCTGATGTTGAATGTTGAAATAAGAATCGACATCACAGCACTCGGGACACTCCCATAAGCGCTTCGTCCCCATCTTCAGCAGCAAGTGAAGAGTTAAAACGTCGATGGTACCAGCAACAGTCTGATTGTATATCTGTCTCGCCCCTCCCCCTTGCAGCGCCATTCTCCTCAGACCGTAATGATCTATCTGTTCCTCGGAAATGTTCCCTCGCTCCCTAAGGGCCCTGACAACAAGCCAACGGAAGGCAGCAGTGACTGCCTCCACCTCCATTCTCAAACTAGACGTTGTGATATCGTATGCCGGGCTTTGTCGCGCCAAGCGACGTCCGTTCGCCTTCGCTATGAACCCCCATGCACTTCGTCTGCCAGTCAACACAGAGCCATCTGTATGCTTGTCCTGATGACCTACGTGTACTGTAGGCCTACTTAAATGAAACATTTGGCACTCTTCCGAATACCGGTCCCAAATTATCTACTGAGAAAAACATCCCCTTTGGAGCCTGAAGAGGTCATAAGAAGTAAGGACCGTTGTTTAGAACTGACAATTACAGTTAAGATCATCGTGTTAAGCGCCGTGAAATAATTATTGAGGCCATCATCATCAGTTTCCACTTCTGCGCAATGTTTAAAGTTAAGCGGCGTAGGGAGGAATAGTTTTCGATCCATTGAAGCGACGTGGGGAGGAATAGTTTTCGATCCATTGGAGCGCCGTGGGGAGAAATAGTTTTCGATCCACTGAAGCTTGCCATTGCTTACTGGACGGTCGGCTTTCTTGATACCACTGACGAAACCAACGCAAGGCATTTTGCCCGCAGCTGGGATCGAACTCGGCATCCCGGCATTACGAAGCGTTCGCATTGACTTAGCCACAGAGCCGACCTTTGAATAATAAGGGACCGTTATTCGGAAGAGTGCCGAAACATTTTAAACATACATTTACCTTTTAAATGAAAAATCAATAGCTATTGGTTGGAAAGGAAGTGGGTGGTGGGGATGGGTCATCTTCTATTATGTCATCAGGTAATGTTACTTCTGGTGATTGACATCCTGATGATTCACCAGCGCTGGTGTTTTTTTTTTTTTTATGTTTGCTGAAAATATCCAAACAACTCGTCACAAATAAATTGATACGCTGATTAATTAGGCGATGTTTGGGTGCCTATTACTCGATGAAAACGTGAACTTATGCCAAGCAGAGAGCTATTCCTTGGTTTCAATACTTGGAAACGGCTCATCGTTCTTTTTTTTTCCTTGTCTTATAACTCGTCGGCCACGCCAGAGGAATGGCGAATATTGACTTTTTTTGAGGTGAAAATAAAACAGAACTTTCAACGACAGTTTAAACAAAAAAAAGTCGAATATTGGCGTTTACGAACATTAGGAGTTACACTGTAGACTGAATTTTAATGAGTCACCAGCATAACTAGTTTGAAAAGCTCTGCTTTAATCCGTCCCTGATTGATTTCTGTCTGATCTGAGAGACAGACCTCACCATTGTGGCCCTCTGACGACATATTGCTGTGTTTTTCTTTTTGTATTTCTCCCCCACTAAGCCAGGTATACTGTTTGTCTTTATTATGTCGTCTCATGTGTTCATTTGATGAATTGTGAACATTTCCCCGGGAGGTGAATGAGTGTAACATCAAGGGCTTGAAGTGACTTTCACCTGGCAGCAGCAACAATGTCAAGGGCCGCATTTTACCTGCCAGTTTGAATGTCTTTGGACTGTTGTTTGTTTCTGAATAATTCAGGTATTGTGCTTTGGCGTGAGAACTTCGGGCTGTTCGTGCTTAATTAGAAAAGATAACGAAAAGGCGCCGGTTGACGACCTCGTCGTCATTTGGAACATAATTGGGGTTTGTCTCTCTTGATCGCACCAACACTGCAAGAGTTGTTTACAGGGCTACTTGGTGGAGAGGTAGGTAGGTAGGTAAGTTGTACCCCACCATTACATCACACATGCGATAAACAACCGGTGACACAAAGTGCCACTATGCGGATGAGGATAACCCGTGGAGAGATCCCGGAAACCCTATTTAGCCGTTAGGCCATATTTCAGGCCCGGCTATATTCAGGGACCCCGGCAAAAGCCAGGGTGGTGCTTCAGAATAACTAAACATTGCATCCCGCATGGGGACGACAGTACCATCAGCACATCTTGGTAGAGAACAGCGCTAAACCATTTTATGTGGCGCAAATAACCTCATCATCATCATGTGACCTGCCAACTGGCGTAGGCACTCATGCATCTCTGCAAATCACGATCCCTGGTTGCCTGGAATAGCTCTCTTTCTCTCTTAATGATATCCCTCCGTGCCATCGTTTCAGCTCATCCAGTATCGTCTCTCTTGGTCTGCCTCTACCCATATTTCCGCTGATCTGTCCAGTTGTCACAGCAAATAACCTAGTCACAGTTATAACCAAAAGCCCCCGTGATGATTTTTTTTTTCCTAAAGCAAATCGTCAAGTCAAAGGGTGCCGCAACCTATGGGTTCACCACATCTGTAAGGGGCTAAGGCACCTCCTCCCAGGGCCATCATTAACCATGGGCTCACTGGGTTCTTGCCCGGGGCCCCACCAGTATAGGGGCCCTATGCTAATCTGCATGAGTCAAGTGACTTGTCATTTTAAAAAGTTTTATTCCTGTAAGCAGTTGTCTATGGGTCCTCATTACATTTGTTTGGGGGCGCAATAATGCTGTTATGACGGCTCTGTCCCCTTGCCCAAACTATGTACAGAAGGTCGCCTTTGAAGTTTTTGTTTGTAGATACCATAGGAGTCGCTGTTGTGTAGTGGCTAGAGGATCTCCTGCGGGTCGGAAGGTCGTGGGTTCAGGTCCTGATGGAGCTAGACTTTTTTTCAAAAATGACCAAGGCTGTCAGTTCGACCTAGCTTCGAGTGGGTACCGGGTGCAGTCCCGGGAAGTAAAGGCGGATGGCGTGATGCTGACCACATCACCCTACCAAGTGCCGATAGGTCTTCCCCTAAATGCTAGAAGGCGTAGAACAGGGTCCTTTACTTGTAATGTACTTTATACATTTTATATTATTTTAAATATATCGTGTTTTGGTCATTCCAAAACCATAATTAAGCACTTAAACAAGACGTAAGCTTTAAGAGTCACCCCTCACCACAAAATGTTTATGGTTACGGGCTCGCCCTTTCTCCCATGATTATTTTTACTGGATTCAAATCAGCACCTTAAAAAAAAAAAAACTCATACAAAGAATGTTCTTTCAGATCCAATGCTACCAGTGCCAGACAGGTGGTCACACACAACAAAACCAGAAACTAAAGTTAGTAACTACGGAGGTGGAGTGTGCTAGAACGGCTGCATAAAATTACCAGATATAGTTAAATCACTGCTAAAGTTATAAGACAAAAACTCGGCACAAAACCAATTCTAAATTGCATATAAATAAAGCAAACCATATTTTTTTAGTGGGTCCCTTATAGAGAATGCCTTGTGACGCAATACCGTGCAAGGCATACGTTAAAAGACGGAAATGACATAGATCATGAGGTAGATCAAGACAAGATGGACAGATAATATCAGGGAAACTCGTCTAGGAAAACTCCAGGATTGGCACCTAAAGTGCTCGAACTGTGTACGATATAGGAAGAACAATGGAAGTAGTAGGGGAAATTAAACATTATAGGATTAGTAATTTAGGATTATTGGAAACTAGATGGACTGAGGTGGGGACAAGAATTCTATATTCTGGGGGAACTGCACTGGAACCCACAGGGGCATAGAAATAAAGAAAGACCAAAAGTACGAAAGACCAGAAGGGAGCTAGAGAGTAAAGGTAACAAGTTTGGGAGGACATGGGGAAAGCTGCATGCTACAGCGAAAGATTGAACTACTTGACGTTTTTGAGGACCTATGCTCCATCGGGGGCTAGAAAGACAGACTATATCAGGGGAAATTTACAAAAAGAAGTTGTATCTATGGTCCAGGCGAAAGAGGAGCGAGAAGCAAATCCTTTTATCTCCATCGACACCCAAAGCGGTGAAAGAGGAATCAAAGAAAGAAGAAGAACCGTCACAGAGAAAGACGCAAATCAACACACTCATTTGTTGATTGTCTTCAATCGTTTCTCCATTCTTTCTTAGCCGTTTGACGCTCATACCTTTGTTAGAATCAACATAAGTCGATTTGCTGCCAAATCCCATGCAGCTTACTTGAACCCTTTTTTTACAGTGAATGTTAAGTTTCGAAGTTAAGTGTGCTTCTCACAGCGCTTTGCTAATGCAGTTTTTACATGTGGACGGTAGTCTACGGTTTGTCTGCCTGAGCTCTTAGTTTAGTGCTTGGTGCAGCACTGCGATCTGTGTTTCTCCAGTAAAACGCCTTTGATCTGTGCAGCGTTTGTGTCGTGGTATTGAAAATTGTAGCTAGTTAGTTTACATTATGAGCTGGTGAAATACCTTATGTAATGGTTCTTAGTGCATATAGATAACTTATCGTGCCCGACTACTTCCATCATCGACAAACTGCATTTCTGAGGGAGAGGAGGGGGGGGGCGCTTGGCTTTAACGCCTCTAGCAACTTAAATATGCATTTATTGCGTGTGCATATTTCTGAATTGTTCCGGGACTTATTATTTGTTCACCAGTTTTTCAAATGTGACGGTGAGGGATGTTTCAGTTTGTTTTCACTGGCACAGGAACGCAACAAGTATGGGGAAACCCGATAGCAATGAAGTTGAACGCACCACTAAGACTAAGACTTGTAGTGAATAGGTGTAACTAGTGCCTATGTCTTAGCATTGGCAGATATCGATTACACTGGAAGAATTATCGTTTGATATTTTTCCTCGTCGCTTCGCTGTTGAGAGTATGCGTGCGCAGCTGGTGTCGTAGTACAGTACTCGTAACCGGTAGATTTCACGCGTGACAGTTTCTAACTATGGAGCCTAATTAGGCATATAGCAAGCTTTCTTTTCGTTATGTTCCAGCGGAAACCATCTGGCCTAATTGTAACAAATAGTGCAAAGTAATAATGATTAGGCGGCGTCCGCGGCTTAGGCGTTGCGAGTCCGACTCGTAATTCCAACATACCGCGATCGAAACCCACTGCTGACTGCGTGGATTTTATCATGTCATGGGGCGTTGCAGGTCGACCCAGCCTAAAATGGGTACCAGGATGGCTTTCCTGGTGAAGTTAAGACGGCGCGCGTAATTCTGACAGCATTACCCACCTAGTGTCGATTGGTCTGTAAAAAATAAGGGTGCTCTTCCCATATGCCCGATGCGCCTAAAGGTGTGAAAAGGGATCTTTACTTTAACTTACTTAATAATAATTAGTAACATAATGTGTTATTCTTTAGCAGTGGAAAATGTAAGCGGCCGTTACAGCCGTTAATGCACGTCTCGCCACCTGCATATGTCGAACTTATGAAACTGCGTTGAAAACGGTTCAAAGGACAGATGCCAACTGATCATAACCGGGATACTGTGATTGCAAGAGCATTGAGGGGCGGGGTGGGGCGCGGGGTGGGGCGCGGGGTATGCTAAATGGCAAATAGATACATTAATATATCTAAAACAATACAACATGGGGGAGCCGTAACTGTGTAGTGGCTAGACATTTACCTGCGAATTCGAAAGTTGTGGTTTCAAGTCCTGACGTAGCCATATTTTTTTTATTTCAAAAATGACATTGACTCCCGTATCGACTGAGCCTTAGCCAGCCTTTACCAGGTGAAGTCCTGGGAAGTTATGCTAACCACATGATCTATCGATTGCCGATTGGTCTATAAAATATAAATCTACCCCTATTTGCCCAATACGCCTATAGGCGTGGCAAGGGGTTCTTAATTTCTTAATAATATTAAATGCACCAACAAATACTTCAATATAGAACCTCTGCGCTTTTTTCCCCCTTCACATCACAGCTAAGACTCCCCTTAACAAATGTTCTAAGGGAAAATTTGAAACAACCTAAAAAGTAAATAAGATGACTGTCAACTGGAGAAGTTCTAATGATGGTTGTTGACGCCCATCCCTCCACCCCTGTTTTTTTTGGGGGGGGGTTTTAAATGCCTAACCCCACCCCTCCCTTCCCAAGTTCGCACACCGTTAACAGATACACGCTTGGGTGCGCGTCCTGTAATTCCCACAATTACCTGGGCTATGGTACTCTGGTTTCCATTCACTAGTCTTCTATTCCGCTCTCTGATATTTCCCAGCTGCCCCTAAATGCTTCCATTTCCGTCTGGTTGCTTCCGGGAACCCGCCTGGATTGTAGCAACGGAAAACAAAAATGGCAAACGTAAAGCAATGAGAACGAGTGTTGGACTGCGAGTAGTTGGCTGAACTACTGTCGCATGTGGGCCTCATCGTGTTCAACGATTTGCATGTGGGTCTTTTTTTTAGCACTCGCAGTTGTTGGGAAACTGTGGTTGGATAAACAGATTACGTTTCGTTAGTGTAGTGATGTCGGCTCTGTGGCTAAGTCGATGCGAACGCTTCGTAATGCCGGGGTGCCGGGTTCGATACCAGCTGCGGGACATGCGCACTTGCGTTGGTTTCGACAGTGGTATGCCTAGAGAAACCACACAACAGCCAGGGGCTGCTGGGGTTGGTTCTGCAACGTCCTGTAAAGAATACGCAACTAACCTAAAAACCTAAGTGTAGGGATACTTTTGAGGTCATCTCTATATAAAAGCGTGGCAGTTTGAAAGATTTATTAAGTAAATTAATTCTTCTTCATAAACCTTTGCGGGTAAAGGGGGCTTGCGCTCCTAGATTCCCGCGCCTACAGACCATATCATCGTACACCGTATTCTTCAATAAGCACGGTATCATATATCATCATAATTATTCAGTGGGTCCTTGACATAACATTGATTTCTTCACGGCACGCCTGAAACTTACTGTTTCTCCAGTCGATTCTCCAGCTCTATGTGTTTTCATAGTCAATACGTCCTCGAATGCCTTGTATCCACGTTTGCTGGGGTCGTCCTCTGACTCGTTTTTAGGAAACTGCACCCCTCATCACCGTTTTCTCCAGGCCACCACGTCGTCTGATATAGCCAAAAATGCCCCAGCTTCCCTGAAAGGATGCTTTTTCTGAGCCAATTCTCCTGCTCATTGCTCAGATCTGTCTGATATCGGGTTTTTCCTTCTTCTTGACCTTGGCCTTCTTGGTTCTTTGAAAGTTTCTGTAGCATTTCACGTTAAAAGCTTCGATGTTGATGTTGTTGTTGTTGTTGTTGTGGTTGTTGTTGTTGTTCAAAGATTGAATAAGAGTCCGCGACTCACAATTATACATTTCAATGAAAATGATGAATGATCTCAGAATGTTTACTTGAACCTTCTTATAGGTGCTGTGTGCCATTGTTTGCATCATATACAGTCTTCAGAATGTCTATCCTATCCATTATCAGTGCTCCTGCTGCTGCGTGAGGATCTAACCGATTTCATCAAATATCAAAAGTCTCTTAGTTTCTAGTTATCTGCACTAACCTTCCAGTTGGCGGCGAGCGGCAGTAAAGCTGTAGAGACACCCCCCTCTGAGAACCAGATGATGACCGGGAATCTGTAACAGTGACCACACTGCAAGAACACAAAGTGACAAAGGGGTGGCCAAACAAGAGAACTATGCAGGAAGCCACAGAAGAATACAAAACCAGCACAGAACTGGTGTCATCAGCCACTACAAGCTGCGAGATTCACTGAGGAGGGGATCTGAGCACCTATGGACTGAATGGTTCGATGTAAGTAAAGAAAGTAAAGAAAAGGATCCTTTACCACACCTTTAGGCGTGAAGGGCATAGACCTATATTTGTATAGACCAATCGACACAAGATGGATGATGTGGTCAGCATCACTCCGGCCGCCTTTACTTCCCGGGACTGCACCCGGTACCCACTCAAGGCTGGGTCGACCTGGGAGCCAAGGTCATTTTTGAAAATAGTCCGTCTCCGCCAGGGAGAAAACCCACCACCTTCCGAGGTTCGACGTGCAACGAGGAAAATCTGGCGACTGACTGACTAACTAAACTAACTAGACCCCTGACGATGATTTAAAGATACATTGTTTCGCTAACAAGTGATGGCGATATTTTGTTGATTTCAGAGTCAGCTTGGAGTTTCGACGATGATCGGCGATGTTCTGTTGGATTGTTGGATGATGTCAGTTCTAACTCACAGTTGTTTTGCACGACTTCACCAAAGTCGGTGAGTTTTTATGTGTGTCTTATATCGTTTTGTTTTGTCTATATTCGTCTTGTCTAGTTTTCTCGTCTTCTTATATCTTGTTTTGTTTTGCTTTGCCTTCATTTTTGCCTTTTTTTTTTTAATTCTTTTCTTGACGTTTTGTCTTGTTTTTGTTTTAGATGTTTCATTTTATAATTTGTTTTCTTTTATGTTTCGTTTTGTTCTTTATTGTCTTGTTTTGACCTGACTTGTATTGTATTGGAAAGAAGGAAAGGTAGGGGGCGGGTGGGGAGAAGAGAGTATAGAATGACACCAAGAAATAGACATGACTGACTAAAATATATACACTTGTTTAACAAGCGAAAGACAGACAAAAGGGTTTTGCGAGCTAGAGTCTCCACCGATGTATCTTCCCGATCCTAACTTTGTATTATAAAATGAGCCAGGTCTCTTCGATGTTCAAATCATGTGGGATGTTAATGTTTTTATTTTGCTTAATCCATGGCATTCTTCTTTCTCCTCTTCTTTATCTTCCTTCTTCTTCTTCTTCTTTCTCTTCTTCTTTTCTTCTCTTCTTCGTCTTTTCTTCTTCTTCTTTCTTCTTCTTCTATTCTTTCTTCTTCTTCTTCTTCTTCTTCTTCTTCTTCTTCTTCTTCTTCTTCTTCTTCTTCTTCTTCTTCTTCTTCTTCGTTCTTCTTCTCTTCTTCTTCTTCTTCTTCTTCGTCTTCTTCTTCTTCTTCTTCTTCTTCTTCTTCTTCCTCTTCTTCTTCTTCTTCTTCTTCGTCTTCTTCTTCTCTTCTTCTTCTTCTTCTTCTTCTTTCTCTTCTCTTCTCTTCTTCTTCTTCTTCTTCTTTCTTCTTCTTCTTCTTCTCGGCTTTCTTCTTCTTATCTTCTTCTTCCTTCTGCTTCTCCTTCTTCTTCTTCTTCTTTTCTTCTTCCTGTCTTCTTCTTCTTCTTCTTCTCTGCTTCTTCTTCTTCTTCTTCCTTCTTCTTCTTCTTCTTCTTTCTTATGCTTCTTCTTTTCTTCTTCTCTTCTTCTTCCTTCTTCTTCTTCTTCTTCTTCTTCTTCTTCTTCTTCTTCTCTTCTTCTTCTTCCTTCTTCTGCTTCTTCTTCTTTCTTCTCTTCTTCTTCTTCTTCTTGCTTCTTTCTTC
>CAJHNH020004270.1:10000-27500 GCA_905116865.2 Candidula unifasciata | reverse complement strand
CCACACGAGGAACTCCATGACATTCTAAGAATTGTTCTGTGGCATTTCAGTTCAACCTCAGTTGACGTTATTGCCATATCGATTATGTTAGGGTATTTGTAAAAATTAAGAAATATTTACAAAAAATATAAGAAAGACATCCCTTGATAATAAGCCTGCTAGTGTCTTTTGGGACAATAAATAATATTTTCTTCTTCTTTGCGTTCACCGGCTGTAAACTCTTGTGGAAAGCTCTGGTTGTACGTCCACTTCTGGACTGCAGTCCGGTTTCAGTACCTGAGTGTTGCGTGTGCCTCCGTTTGACAAAATCTGACACATTTGTGTGCAGACTGTTGGTTCCTTGCTCTCAGGCAGATGTACTCCGACTTCGAAGGGAGCTCCCAATTAGTCGACTTTTACGACATGCTTTTGGGTAGGCCAGTGGGTCTGTTCTTGTTTTTCCCATGATAGGGCCCTGGAACCCACACGGTGGAAGATTTAATGTAAGATCCAGTCTTATTTTTGAAAGAGAAAGAGCACAGAACGTTACGCAAGATGGCGACACGTAGACGGGCAGACGGGCAAATCAACAAATACGAAACAATCGGCTAGATTTCGTTGCCTTCTTGTGCCTCTGTCTACTCATTATTTGAGGTAATTCGACTTTTCTTTTGGCAACCCTCTGTTCATTTTCTTAACCTTCTTCGCTGGCTCCCTGCACCCACATCGCGGTGAGATATGGCGGTGAGGTAACAAACACCGGCCGAGAACAACAGGCTGCCTGCAGCGTGATGGCAGGATGTGATCGATCTTGTTGAGTAGTTCCCAAACTATAGCTTCCGGGTCTGGAACTTTTTTTGTAAATATATCATCAAGTTTGGGCCAAATGGCACCAATTTTGAAAAGCAATAATATGAAACATTAAAAAACACTGTTCAACAGAATATTCTTACCAACGCTCTGCTGTCAATGTCAAACATGGACACTGTCTTTAGAAGACAGAAGGAAAATAGTCAGGACAGAAATGAAATGTTTAGGTATTATGCTAGCTGTAACGAAAGAAACATCGACTCAGGAACGATGATATCAGGAGGAGAGTCGGCACAGAACTAATACTGAACCTAATATGTAGACAACAAATCAAATGGTTTGGTCATGTAACAAGATTAGCAGGAGACAGGGAACCACAGATAGCAGTGTTATACAGACCCAGAGCGCGACCACGCAGAAAACGGACCGCGGAAATATCAGAGACACTGAAAAGTTCCTTTACAAGAAGTGAACTAAAGGGCCCGTTTCTGGGATCTCTTCCTGTCCTGACGCCGCCAGGTATTCCAGGATTAGAGAAAAGAAGAAGATCGTCAACAACTTCATCATCGTCATCATCACCAGCATACTTCATTATCATGATCGTTCTTGATGTTGATGTTGTTTTATCATGATATTATTATTATCATCATCATCGTCATCAACAGTTTCATCACCATCATGGTCATCAATTGGCGTCTTTGCTTTAGGAGTCTCGAACGCGCTTCGCCAGGCCACGGTGTGCAAGGCTGGATCCCAGTTGCGGGCGATTTGGCAGCAGACCTCCTTGCGTTGATTTTTACACTGGTGTCGAGAGCCGACCTTTCAGTCGGTTGTGGCAAACTCTTGAACCAAAATTTGTCTCAAAAACTGCAATAGCCAAACAATGCTGGGATTGGTTCTACGGCGTCCTGCAAAGGACACAAAACTTACTTCGCAAGGTCGTCATCATAAACACTATCATCATCATCGTTGTTTTCATTGTTTTATTATCACCATTTATCGTCACCGTTGTTTTATTGTTCTGTTATTATCATCACTATCATCATCGTTTTTTTAATTATTGTATTTTTTTTATTAATATTATCGTCATCATCGTCATCATTATCTTCTTTTTTTTTGTTTTCTTTTTTTTGTTTGATTATTATAATTGTTATCTAAATCATTGTTTTTGTTTCATTATTATCATCATTATCATCATGGTTTTTGTTGTTTTATAATTATTGTGTTTTTTTCCACACAATTGTCATCGTTTTTTTTTTTTATTGTTTTGTAATCATTATCATCGTTATTTTTATTGTTTTATAATCATTATCATCGTTGTTTTTATTGTTTTATAATCATTATCATCGTTGTTTTTATTGTTTTTTATTATTATCATCATTATCATGGTCGTCAGTGTCATGGTGTCATCAAGCACTCAGTCGGCTGGCGTGACTGATCTCGCGAATTCCAACAGCCTGGATCGTGTAGTGTGTTGATACACGTGTGGTGTGTTGATACACGTGTGGTGTTTTGATACACCTGTAGTGTGTTGATACACGTGTGGTGTGTTGATACACCTGTGGTGTGTTGATACACCTGTAGTGTGTTGATACACGTGTGGTGTGTTGATACACCTGTAGTGTGTTGATACACGTGTGGTGTGTTGATACACCTGTAGTGTTCTGATACACGTGTGGTGTGTTGATACACCTGTAGTGTTCTGATACACGTGTGGTGTGTTGATACACCTGTAGTGTGTTGATACACGTGTGGTGTGTTGATACACCTGTAGTGTGTTGATACACGTGTGGTGTGTTGATACACGTGTGGTATGTTGATACACCTGTAGTGTGTTGATACACGTGTGGTGTGTTGATACACGTGTGGTGTGTTGATACACCTGTAGTGTGTTGATACACGTGTGGTGTGTTGATACACCTGTAGTGTGTTGATACACGCATAGCGGAACATTTGTAACAGAAGTGCTTGACAGTAAGTACATGGATGCAGGAGGCTTGTGCGCACGGCAACTTTCCCATTGTCGTTGCGTCGCTAGCTGCAGCAAATCTTATTGAAGTATAAGGTCGAGGGATGATAGCAAAAGGGTTATACAGCAATACAAGTGGAAATAATGCATCATGAAATTGACAAATAATAGTCTGTTAGATTGTATTGAAACACAAGATAAAGACAGTCAGAGTGGGAGAGAGAGAGAGAGAGAGAGAGAGAGAGAGAGAGAGAGCGAGAGAGAGGTCGTAGACAGAGGAAAACTGTATGTGTTCAGTTGCGGCTATAATTCATGGCACATGGTTAATTCATCTGATAAGTGATTGATTGATTGACTGATCGATTATCTGACTGGTTGAGTAATCTTTAGTTGACGCTCGATTGCTTGAGTGATTGACTGATCGATTATCTGACTGTTTGAGTAATCTTTAGTTGACGATCAATTGCCTGAGTGATTGAATGATTGATTGATTGATCGATTATCTGACTGTTTGAGTAATCTTTAGTTGACGATCAATTGCCTGAGTGATTGATTGATTGACTGATCGATTATCTGACTGGTTAAGTAATCTTTAGTTGACGCTCTATTGACTGAGTGATTGATTGATTGACGGATCGATTATATGACTGGTTGAGTAATCTTTAATTACGCTCGATTGCCTGATTGATTGATTGACCGATCAATTATGTGACTGTTTGAGTAATCTTTAGCTGACGATCAATTACCTGAGTGACCTATTGATTGACTGATCGCCAGACTTATCGACTAGGAAAGGTACCTGCCGTGTCCACATCACCAATTCCTTTCCTTCATTAAACTCTGTTGCAATTCACGAGTCTCACCAAATATTTTGAGAATCCCTGCAGCAAAAAAAAAAATACATTTAAAACCGGCACAATACAGGTAAACCTCTCTTGGTAGGTCTTCCGTCTGCTTCTTCTTGGCAGCGCTTGTATTTACCTGTAAATCCACTTGACCTATATCTGGCGTGAGTCATACTGAACTCATTAAACGTCTGCGGTAATTTTTCTTTAAAGACACCGTCTTGAATTATCCTAGGAAAAATATCCCTGGGCACATGGAGGCTCTGGTGGAAGAGTCATAAATGCTCCACACGAGGTTTTTATGACCATGCTAAGTGATATGCATTACATGTAATCATCGACTTGCCGGAGACTGAGAGCTTGAACCAACCTTGACTCCAGTATCTGCTTTTGGGAACTCGAGAGCTTCAAGATAGGCCGGATTTTTTTTATTTTTTTTGTGAAAAAGGGAGGGGGGGGGGGGCGGTAGAATTCTCCAGTATACATGTGGGGGTGTCTTATTTTGTTTGCGAGTGGGTGTCTTCCGTTCGTATCCACGTGGGATGTCTTCTGTGTGCATAAATGTGGAGTGTCTCATATGCATAAATCTGCGGTGTCTCTTATATTATTAAATGGGCGGTGTCTCTTGATATTATTAAATGGGCGGTGTCTCTTATATTATTAAATGGGCGGTGTCTCTTATATTATTAAATGGGCGGTGTCTCTTATATTATTAAATGGGCCGTGTCTCTTATATTATTAAATGGGCCGTGTCTCTTATATTATTAAATGGGCGGTGTCTCTTATATTATTAAATGGGCCGTGTCTCTTATATTATTAAATGTGCCGTGTCTCTTATATTATTAAATGGGCGGTGTCTCTTATATTATTAAATGGGCGGTGTCTCTCATATTATTAAATGGGCGGTCTCTCTCATATTATTAAATGGGCCGTGTCTCTTATATTATTAAATGGGCCGTGTCTCTCATATTATTAAATGGGCCGTGTCTCTTATATTATTAAATGGGCGCTGTCTCTTATATTATTAAATGGGCCGTGTCTCTTATATTATTAAATGGGCCGTGTCTCTTATATTATTAAATGGGCGGTGTCTCTTATATTATTAAATGGGCCGTGTCTCATATTATTAAATGGGCGGTGTCTCCTGTATGCATAAATGTGGGGTGTCCACTAGATGCTTAAATGGGTAGTGCCTTCTTCTTCTTCTTCTTCTTCTTCTTCTTCTTCTTCTTCTTCTTCTTCTTCTTCTTCTTCTTCTTCTTCTTCTTCTTCTTCTTCTTCTTCTTCTTCTTCTATTTCTTCTTCTTCTTTTTTTTTCTTCTATTTCTTCTTCTTCTTTTTTTTTTTCTTCTTCTTCTTCTTCTTCTTCTTCTTATTATTATTATTATTATTATTATTATTATTTTTCTTTTTCTTTTTCTTCTTCTATTTCTTCTTTTTCTTTTTTTTTCTTCTTCTTCTTCTTCTTCTTCTTCTTCTTCTTCTTCTTTTTCTTCTTCTTCTTCTTCTTCTTCTTCTTCTTCTTCTTCTTCTTCTTCTTCTTCTTATTCATCTTTTTCTTCTTCTTCTTCTTCTTCTTCTTCTTCTTCTTCTTCTTCTTCTTCTTCTTCTTCTTCTTCTTCTTCTTCTTCTTCTTCTTCTTCTTCTTCTTCTTCTTCTTCTTCTTCTTCTTCTTCTTCTTCTTCTTCTTCTTCTTCTTCTTCTTCCTCTTCTTCTTCTTTTTCTTCTTTTTCTTCTTCTTCTTCTTCTTTTTCTTCTTCTTCTTCTTCTTCTTCTTCTTCTTCTTCTTCTTCTTCTTCTTCTTCTTCTTCTTCTTTTTCTTCTTTTTCTGCTCATAGAATGCCTCACGGCGTCAGGACTGGAAGAGGTCTCTGGAACAGGCCCATCTGTTCGCTTCTTATAAAGTACTTTTCAGTGTCTTCGATATTTCCGCGGATCTTACCGCTGTATCTGTATAACCTTGCTCTCTGTGGTGCCTTGTCCGTTGCCAATCTTGTTACATGACCAAACTATTTTGATTTTTTTGGTCTACCTATAAAGTTCAGTAGTCGGCTCTGTTGCTAAGTCGATGCGAACGCTTCGTAATGCCGGGATGCCGGGTTCGATCCCAGCTGTGGGTCATGCCCCTTGCTTTGGTTTCGACAGTCGTATCAAGAAAGCCGACCGTCCAGTAAGCAGTGGCAAACCACTGGACGTAAATTTGCCTAGAAAAAACCACACTGGTTCTGCAACGTCCTGTAAAGGATACGCAACTAACCTAAAAAAAAAAAAGTTTAGTACTGGATCTGTGCCAACTCTCCTGGCATCATTGTTCCTAAATCGATCTTTCCTCGTTACAACCAGCATGGTTTGTTGACCTATTTCTGTCATGACTGTTTTCCTTCTGTCTTCTGAGGACAGTGTCTTGTGCATAAATGTCAGGTGTCTTCTATAAAAAACCAAAGTTGTCCCCATTTGGAATGCAGTTTTTTGTTTAAAGCCCCACCCTGGCTTCTGCGGGGGCCCTAAATATAGCCAGGGCAAAGATATGGCCTAGTCATATATATATATAAATATGTGGCCTTACGGCTGAAAGGGGTTTCTGGGACCTCTCCACGGGTGATCCTCATCCTCATGGTGGCACTTTGTGTCACCAATTGTTTATCGCTTGTGTGACGCCATGGTGGGGTACAAATACCTACCTACCTATATGTATACATGTGAGGTGACTTTTTTTTAAAAATACACGTATGTGACTTCCCTTGTATAATTTTGGTGGTGTCTTCCCTTGTATAATTGTGGTGGTGTCTTCCCTTGTATAATTGTGGTGGTGTCTTCCCTTGTATAATTGTGGTGGTGTCTTCCCTTGTATAATTGTGGTGGTGTCTTCTCTTGTATAAATATGGTGGTGTCTTTTCATGTATAACAGTGGGCATTTTTCTTCTGCATGTTGAATGTTGAATTAAGAATCGATATCACAGCACTCGGGACACTCTCATAAGCGCTCCGTCCCCATCTTTAGCAGCAGACGAAAAGTTCCAACTCTGATGGCGCCAGTAACCGTCTGATTTTATGTCCGTCTCATCCTCGTCATGAGTGTTGAGCGTCGTTCAGATCTCTTGGTAACTCCTCGCAGCGCCATTCTTCTCAGACCTTAATGATCTATCTGTTCCTCCGCACTGTTCACTCGTCCCCAAAGGGCCCTCACAATATCTAGCTTATCATACATCAGTTCACCACCAAATGGTGCAGAACCGTCCAGTCTATCTGCCTGCTCATTTCTCACCACTCCGATATACGTGGAGACAAAAATCCAAACGACGCTAACTACCCGGGACCACCTCTTATGCGTGTGAATGCTAGTGGATATACTGAAACTGCAGCCTGGATAAATTTGTCCACAAGAGGCA
Organism: Candidula unifasciata; assembly: GCA_905116865.2. Classification (NCBI taxonomy): domain Eukaryota; kingdom Metazoa; phylum Mollusca; class Gastropoda; order Stylommatophora; family Geomitridae; genus Candidula; species Candidula unifasciata. The sequence continues at coordinate 20,508 of CAJHNH020004270.1, read as the reverse complement.
GTCGTGCACCTTCTGTGTGTGATTTGCGTTGGCACAGCAGCGGAGCAACTATCGGGTGACCCATTTGCTGTGGGGCAGAAACTAAAGTTTTCCAAGATTGCGAAGAAAAGCTGGTATGATTCACAATTTCACTTTCCAGTTAAGACGGTGCATAGTCAGGGTGTAGCGGCGTACGTGGCTTAGGCGTTGCGAGTCCGACTCGTAATTCCATCGTACCGCGATCGAAACCCACTGCTGGCTGCGTGGATTTTTATCGTGGTATGGGGCGTCGCAGGTCGACCCAGTCTAAAAATGGGTACCAGGATGGCTTTCCTGGGGAAGTAGAGACGGCCGGCGTAATACTGACCACCTTACCCACCTAGTGCCGATGGTCTGAAAAAATATGGGGGCTCTTCCCATTTACCCGATACGCCTAAAGGTGTGGAAAGGGATCTTTACTTTTTTACTTTTTTATGGTCAGGGTGTAAAACAGCTCTCGCGTGGATACCAGGGAAAGAGAAAAAGGGGCGCCCAAAAACAACATGGAGGCGAACGATGGAAAGGGACCTGAGTGCGGCATCTCTGACATGGAAAACTGCACTGAAGATTGCACAGGACACGAAAGCATGGAAAGTCCTCTCTGTCACTAGGCATAAAAAAATTGATGATGCTGATGATGATGATAGTCAGGGTGTAACAAAAACTAGGGTTAAATGGATTTCTCTTCTACAAATATGCAAGAAAGAGATTTAAAAACAAACTCGTGGAGTGAGAAGAAATGAGAATCCTATGTTTATGTTTAACACGTATTTTCGCGCCGATTCTCAGCCAGTACACACCTAATATCGCAGCACTAGAAAGGTGATTGTTGCAAACAGGAAATTGTGCCAAAACATATAAACAACAAACCAGGTAGGTCGAACGCTAGAAAACTGGCATAGAGAGAAATTGTTGCCTGTCAGCACATTACCAACAAGATGGGAGCCAAATTAAATGCATGCTGTGTTTAGTAACATCAGTAATGTTTTTTTTTTTTTTTTTTGGTGTGTGGTCATATTTGGTTTATGAAAACATGCTACAGGTTATAATTACAGCAATTAATTGCAGGCTGTTTTCGTAGCAGTGGGAAATCTGGGAAGTCAAGAAATAAGAATTAGTACTCAACATAAAATATTCACCTTTAACGTCAAATCACTTTCACTGTATGGAGCTCAAAATGAAAAACAACTAAAAGATTTCCAGTAAACTACGAATATTTACAAGCAAGTCGCTGTCGTGTAGCATGTGGCTAAACGCTGGCCTGCGGATAAAAGGTCGTAGATTCGAATCCCCGCAAAACTAATTTTTTAAAGAACTTGCCTGCCAAGTGGCGGTAGCACTTTGCAACGGTGAATTTACCCGTTTCAATCCTATCGAAATATTCCCCACTCTAAAAAAGTAAAGAAAAGATAACAAAACCGAACAAAAAGTAAATCAGCAAACTTCACAATGTAACAAACACAAACAAAATATTAATACTGCGGCTAGGAAGCCTTCATCAGCACATAAATAAATCAATCAATACCACACAAATATACATACTCACTTAGCTTGGTATCTCGAAGCAGCTGGGTCAAATGTCTTGCAAGTAAACGGCCGTTTTCCGGACCTTCAGGCTTACTAGGCATATATGGCTAGACCTATATTTTATAGACCAATTGGGACCTAATGGGTGATGTGGTTATCATCACGCTGGCCACTTATACTTCCCAGGACTTTACTGGTCCCCACTCAAGGCTGGGTCGACCTTAAAGCCCAGGTGATTTTTGAAAAACATCTGGCTCTGTCAGGACCCGAACCCACGACCTTCCGATCCGCAGGCGAGCGCCTAGCCGCTACAACACGGCGGCTCCCTCCCCATCATATACTGTCACACACACACACACACACTCACACTCACACACTCACACACACTCACACACACTCAAACACACACTCTCACACACTCACACACACTCACACACACACTCACACACACACACACACACTCACACACACACTCTCACACACACACTCTCACACACACTCACACTTACTCAAACACACACACACACACTCTCGCACACACACTCACACACACACTCTCACACACACACACACTCACACACACACTCACACACACACACACACACTCTCACACACACACTCACTCAAACACACACTCACACACTCACACACTCTCACACACTCACACACACTCACACACACTCACACACACACACACACACACACACTCACACACACACTCACACACACACTCACACACACACTCTTACACACACACTCTCACACACACACTCTCACACACACACTCACACTCACACACATACACACACTCACACACACTCACATATACACGCGCACGCACTCACACACACACACACACACATATATATATATATATATATATATATATATATATATATATATATATATATATATATATATATATATATATATATATACGTACGCGTACTCGCATACATTCAGAAACTCACACATACACGATCTGGCGCGTGAGAGAAAGCGAGCGAGAGTCTGGGTGTCCGTCGGAATAAAAGAGAGAAATGAAAAACTAATATTTTTTATTTCTCACCTATGTTTTCTTACTTCTCCATTTCCGCACCTCCTATCGAGAAACACACACGTGTTCTATAAATAGCCCCTAACATATACAGTTACATGTACCCACCCCTCCCCTCCCTGACCCAGACGAGTCGTAAATGTTTACATGACTCATCGCTTCCTTTGACCTTTCTTCTCCCATTTCGTCTGCTTTTGGAGAACTGCTGCTGTGTTTTTGCCTGCACTTATAGCATTTGTTGTAGTTATCTGAGTGTATGTGGCAACGAGGTGTTCTTCTGTTTGTCTTCTTCTTCTTCGCGATCACCGGCTATTAACTCCGGCGGAAAGTTCTGGTTGTTCATCCACCCCTGGACTCGTTACATTTCTAACTTTTTTGACTGCTGGTTCCTTGTCTCTCTGGCAGATGCATTCTGACCTCGAAGGAAACCCCAAATTAGTCGACTCCTACGACATGCTCGTAGGGGAGTTAGTGGATCTGTTCTTGTTTACTGCACAAAAGGGTCCCGGAACCCACACTGGGTTCTACTGTGTGTGTTTCTTCTGCGTGTGGTTCTTCCCCGTTTGGGATTCTTGTGTTTGTGTCTTCTTTCCCTCTTTCTGTCGGAGTCAGAACAATGGCTGTATGTAGTCAGTTGTCGGAGTCAGAACAATGGCTGTATGTAGTCAGTTGTCGGAGTCAGAACAATGGCTGTGTGTAGTCAGTTGTCGGAGTCAGAACAATGGCTGTATGTAGTCAGTTGTCGGAGTCAGAAAATGGCTGTATGTAGTCAGTTGTCGGAGTCAGAACAATGGCTGTATGTAGTCAGTTGTCGGAGTCAGAACAACGGCTGTATGTAGTCAGTTGTCGGAGTCAGAACAATGGCTGTATGTAGTCAGTTGTCGGAGTCAGAACAATGGCTGTATGTAGTCAGTTGTCTGAGTCAGAACAATGGCTGTATGTAGTCAGTTGTCTGAGTCAGAACAATGGCTGTATGTAGTCAGTTGTCGGAGTCAGAACAATGGCTGTATGTAGTCAGTTGTCGGAGTCAGAACAAGAGCTGTATGTAGTCAGTTGTCGGAGTCAGAACAATGGCTGTATGTAGTTAGTTGTCGGAGTCAGAACAATGGCTGTATGTATTCAGTTGTCGGAGTCAGAACAATGGCTGTATGTAGTCAGTTGTCGGAGTCAGAACAATGGCTGTATGTAGTCAGTTGTCGGAGTCAGAACAATGGCTGTATGTAGTCAGTTGTCGGAGTCAGAACAATGGCTGTATGGAGTCAGTTGTCGGAGTCAGAACAATGGCTGTATGTAGTCAGTTGTCGGAGTCAGAACAATGGCTGTATGTAGTCAGTTGTCGGAGTCAGAACAATGGCTGTATGGAGTCAGTTGTCGGAGTCAGAACAATGGCTGTATGTAGTCAGTTGTCGGGTTCAGACCTAATTCAACGGGGGAAGCACTTTACTGAGGCATAAGTGTACAAGAAACATTTTTGGCTTACTATGCTCCCGCTAAATAAAAAAATCGCCACTTTTTAACCAGCATCCCGGAAGGGGGAGCTTTAGGTTATAAATGTGTCTAGGATATGTGTGGCATATTAAATGACTTAGCATTGCACGCCACAATGAAAAGGACTTCTGCATTGTTGATGCGATAAAAGGAGACAGACCCAAATACTGTCCAGAACAGCGACAACGTCGTCTACCGGCGAGCCTGTGTGCAAGAAAAAAACTGAATAGAGCTGTCATCCGCGTGTAGGTTCCTTGATCCCATTGTGGGGAACCACTGTCTCCCAACAAGCATGTCGTAAGTGTCGACTAATTAGAGAGCATCCTTCGAAGCCGTAGTGCAGCTGCCGAAGCGGCAGAGAACAACTAATTGCACACAAACTAGTAAAACGGATGCACACGCAAAACTCTGACCCTGGCACAAAGTCAGATGGACGAACAACCTGGACTTTCCGCCTGAGCTTACCGGCTGATGAACAAAAAAGAAGTAGAAGAAACAGAGCTAGTTAATGATCATTTTTTCTCCTTTTTCTCTGACTTTCGTTTATGCACCATTAAAGCGATGTAAACCAGCCCTATTGCAACAACATCTAACATCCATGAATGAAGAATGTAAAACAAATAATATGAGAATCAACACTAAAAAGACAGAAGTAATGTCAACAGGAAAAAAGAAGACAGATCTAAACATAGCAATAGAGTGCAAAGGCATTAAAGAGGCATCTGAGTTTAAATATCTGGGAACTACATGTACCGAAGATGGGAAATTGGATAAACAAATTAACATTAGATGCAGTAAAGCAAACAAAGTATTGGGACAGCTAGCCCCCCTCTTACAGCATAAGACAATCATAATCAGCACAAAAATACATCTTATTCAAAGTATATTTATTCAAACTCTGTGCTACCAGTGCCAGACATGGTCACTCACAACAAACCATAAAAGAAAATTAGTAACCATGGAGATGAGATGTCTAAATTACATACGAAGACAGCAGGTGAAATGGTTTGCCCACTTAGAGAGAATGCCTTGTGACACCATACCATACAAAGCATACATGGAAAGAGAAGAAGGGCGTAGAGTACGAGGTAGACCAAGAACAATATGGAAGGATAACATCTGAAAAACTCTACAACAGCACGATGTGCCTATGGTCGAGGCAGCCAGAAGAGCTAGAGACAAAACCTTTATCTCCCTTGACACCCACAGCGGTAAAAGAGGAAGTGAAGAAGAAGAAGACCAGCCCTAACATGCCAAGCCTTCGTTTCTTTTCCTACCTTCTGTATCTTTCTCTCCATCTTCTTCTTCTTCTTCTTTTTCTTCTTCTTCTTTTTCTTCTTCTTCTTCTTCTTCTTCTTCTTCTTCTTCTTCTTCTTCTTCTTCTTCTTCTTCTTCTTCTTCTTCTTCTTCTTCTTCTTCTTCTTTTCCATCTTGTACCTTAGTGTAGGGGAGATGTAACGTTCGTTGATGGGCTCTTTCAAAAGCACTATTAAAATTGATGTTCATTTCTGTAAGGCTGTTCTTAACGCCATCACTCCATATATTTCGAGGTCTTCCACTCGCTCTATACCCGTTGTAACGTTTTAGTGTGGCTTGCTGAAGTAGATAGTACCAGGGCATTTTTGTTAGGTGTCCAAACTACTGTATTTGTTGTTCTTTAAGGCTGGCTTTATTTATAGCCTTCATCTGATTTCGTATTCTGTCTTTCCTTGAAATCGAGCAACTCTTCTAAGGCATTTCATCTCTGTTGTCACAATTTTAAGTTCATTAGAGGATGTGAGTGTCCGTGTTTGGCACTCATAGTATAGTGTTGTCCATGATCTCCTTAAAATAAGTCCTGATCTTCAATTCTTTTCTCCCTTTGTTTTAGCTCTAACTCTACTCCTTTTGCCATGTGTATTCCAGAGACAAGATATTCTAGTTATACTAATATCTGTTTTTCCCACAGTAAGCAGACGTAATAACCACAACTTATTTCACGCCTCAAGATGTCTTAGTTCACATTTTGTCTGGGTCGACTTGAGAGCCCAAGTAATTTTTGTTTTTCAAATCCGCGTGGTTTGTATTTGAACCTGAGACATTCGTGCCGCATGTGTGTGTCTAACTGCCACAGCTGCTACTAAAAGGATTAATTAAATAATTAACTGTCATGTTGGGCCATTATAGGTCACATGAGGCTCGCAGTATCTGTCTCCATTCTGTTCTGTCTTGGGGACTGTGTGGTCTCGTGGCATGGTGTCCGCCTCGAGTGTTAGAGGTTCCGGGTTCAATCCCCACGTTTTTTTCCCGTGGACTTGGACTTCTAGTAATTCCCCCTGGTCTCTGGGTTGTGAGATCGGGCACCCATGTGCATTGTTGCGCATGCAAAAAAAATACCTTGCAGTTGGAAATCAAAACGAGTAGACTAACGACGCTAAATTTTGAGTTAAAAATCTACCCAAAGTAGTTCAGGATCCTCGCCAATGTTACAGAGTTGGTGCACTGCGCTGAGATTATTCGGACTCAGGTCTGAGTTAGAAGAAGAACGGAACACTTATGGGTTACTACCCGTGTGCAATGATGTTGATCATTTGTTCAAATTTCAAACTTCAAACTCCGTTCTATCTTGTTAAATCACTTCGATGACATGAATGGATCCAGTCCAACACTTTTGGCTTCATTTATCACCGTTCACCTTCGGGTTTCTCATAGACCTACTCGTTTCATGAGTCCATGTTTCCCATGTGTGTGCCTGTTTGGTGAATGATTGTTCGTTGTGCCTGTTTGGTGAATGTCTGTTCGTCTTGTCCAATACAGCACTACCAGCCCAATACAGCACTACCTGTCCAATACAGCACTACCTGTCCAATACAGCACTACCAGCCCAATACAGCACTACCTGTCCAATACAGCACTACCTGTCCAATACAGCACTACCTGTCCAATACAGCACTACCTGTCCTATGCAGCACTACCTGTCCAATACATCACTACCTGTCCTATGCAGCACTACCTGTCCTATGCAGCACTACCTGTCCAATACATCACTACCTGTCCAATACAGCACTACCTGTCCAATGCAGCACTACCTGTCCATTACAGCACTACCTGTCCAATACAGCCCTACCTGTCCTATTCAGCACTACCTGTCCAATACAGCACCACCTGTCCAATACAGCACTACCTGTCCAATACAGCACTGCCTGTCCTATTCAGCACTACCTGTCCAATACAGCACTACCTGTCCTATGCAGCACTACCTGTCCAATACAGTACTGCCTGTCCTATGCAGCACTACCTGTCCAATACAGCACTACCTGTCCAATGCAGCACTACCTGTCCAATACAGCACTACCTTTCCTGTCTAATAGCTGGTAAAAATAATGTCTGTCCAGACATTTCTCTTATTTCTTCATTCCTCTTGAATGCATCCCATTTTATATTCATCGTCTCAAAGGATAGTAAAGTAGAAGTCCCCTTTCCACACTTTTAAGCGTATTGAGAATATAGGGCTAGATGTATATTTTTAAAAGACCAATCGGCACTTTGTGAGTTATGTGGTCAGCACCACGCCGGCCGCTTTTACTTCCTAAGACTGCACCTAGGTAAAAAATAATATGTGGCTAAAAGAAGGCAGCAGTTGAGTGAGCTGGTCGCCCCAGGTCACGAAGCGATCCGGTCTGTAATACAACACATGCGGTTAGTTCGACGTTAGTCTCCCCAGACCCCGCCCATATATACACACTAGCTCACTTCTGACTGATAGTTCCTGAGCTCCATGACCATCGCACACGGTTACCGGGGTGTTTCACAATGCCGTTAATATCACTTGTATATTTCAGCACGCCAGCGCATTTAACATCCAAAAACATAGAGAAACTGGGTCTAACACAACCCCCTAGAGAGTGCTGCAACCTATGTCACAGACATTCTCTTTCTAAGATTAAAAACGTAAATGCAGGACATTGCAAAAACCAAACAATAGAGCGGGACACACCTGTAACCTTCAGGAAAGTCGACCAGCCCAACAAACTGGTGAATGAAAAGTAACTTACTCTATTTGGGGAGAGTAACGTCGAACTAAACCCAACACGCATAAGGTTCTGTCTACCACAGAGTTAGCCTCACCTCAACGCTGATCAAATCCGTATGCATGTTCTTGATATTTCTCACTTGGCAACTGCTCACGTGTGGATCATTCAATATTTCTTTCTTTGTACCTGCACCCTCATCTACTCTACTCTTTAGCCCTGCCCTCTTGAAGCACCTGCACATTCATGGAAAACAAGATTTGTCTGTAGCCCTGATCAGTGGGGCGGGGTCACGTTCACAACAGTGGTTCTCAAGAGTGGTTCTTGTGTTAGGTCTAGAGTTTGTCAATTGAGTTAGCAGTTTTAATATCATCTGCGTATTGTGAAAGTGATTGAGGTAACGTAGTAAAGAACTATTTTCCACACTTTTGGATGTTTAGTTATCATCTGCGTGTTGTGAAAGTGATTTAAGTAAAGTGGTAAATAACTATTTTCTACACTTTTGGATGTTTGGTTAAATAGGGCTAAACCTTTCTTGTATAGACAAATCGTCACTTAGTGGGTGATGTGGTCAGAATCATGCCGGCCGCCTATGCTTTCCAGGACCATACGTGGTACCCACTCATTTCTGGCTCGACCTGGGAGTCAAGGTCATTTTTGAAAAACAAATCCGGCTCTGTAGGGACATGAACCCACGTGCTTCCGATCCGCAAGCGGGCGCCTAGCCTCCACAGCACGGTGGCATGAGAGTGATTTGATGTTAATTAAAGAAAGCTGATTGGTTATCATTTTCTTCTTCTTCTTCTTCTTCTTCTTCTTCTTCTTCTTCTTCTTCTTCTTCTTCTTCTTCCTCTTCTTCTTCTTCTTCTTCTTCTTCTTCTTCTTCTTCTTCTTCTTCTTCTTCTTTTTCTTCTTCTTCTTCTTCTTCGTCGTCGCCTTCTTTTCTTCTTCTTTCTGCTTCTTCTGCTTTCTTCTTATTATTCTTTCTTATTCTTCTTCTTTCTTCTTCTTCTTCTTCTTCTTCTTCTTCTTCTTCTTCTTCTTTTTCTTCTTCTTGTCTGCTTCTTCTGTCTTCATCGTCTTCTTTATCTCCTTCTTCTCCCCCTGCTCATCCTCCTCCTTTCTGTTCTGAAACCGGACTAAATTAATGGACGATTATCTAGAAGTTTCCACCGAAGTTTACAACAGGTGAACGAGAAGAAAAATAGTACTCTCGGCACTTAAGCCAAACCTGTCTCAAATGTCTAGACTTCCCTTCCACGGCAGCTGAGTCAAGGACGCGTATTCTACGTCTTCAGCTAATGTGTGATTGTATCAATCATCAGAGTAAATCTTCCGATGGGTAGGTAATGTTCTGAAGATCTTGTGCTAGATACAGAGCTGTGATCTGTCACGATAGCTGTCTATACTTGTGCACGGCCGACTCTATTCATAAGCCAACTAGGTCAACGGGAATTCCCATTCTTGTGCAAGTCGAGAGGCCGCTCTGTGATCACAGTTTTTATCGAGGAGATCTATACACAAAATGAAACAGTTTCAATAATTTGCAACATATTTTATCGAATTATATGTCATTTTGAAGGTAAATAAGTGTGCCATTAAAATATAACATTAAAGGCTCTTACAGACAAACTTCTTAAGATGGCGGGCCCGGCTCTCTGGCGTAGTTGGCTAAACCGGATTGCGCGGTGACCGGGTGACAAACTCTTTGTGGTCTGGGTTCACTCCCGAGGGTAGGCAGAAAAGCCACATTTCTCCCAGATTTACGGTATTTAGAATGGAATCAAGGCCGAAAGGTTGCGATATCAATAATACCGAGCCTAAGGATTAACAACTCATGGCTTCTGGATACTAAAACAAACAAACAAACTCAAGAAGGTGGTGACCTGTGTAAACGTATTTGTTATCAAAGAAACCTTCTAGTGTCTGTAGTGTACATGACAAGCTCTCCTATAGTTTGGCTGGTTAATGGATAGGGGCGGATAGGTGGCTTGTTAGCTGGTTTGGGTGGTTGGTAGGTTGGTTTAGATGGTTGGCTGGTTGGTAGGTTGGTTCAGGTCTATGTTTTTATGTTTTTAAAACGGATTTACATTATGGCACAAGAGTAGTAACCCATAGGTGCCCCGTTCTACTTCTAACTCAAACCTGAGTCCGAAGTCCTTAGCGCAGTGCACGAACTCCGTAGCACTGGCGAGGATCCTTAAATACTTTAGGTAGATTTTTTGGGGTGCTTCTCTTTTTGATTTCCAACTGCCAAGTTGCAACAATGCACCTGTATTAAAAGGTCACGGCATTAGGGCGGTTGAGAGCCACTGCATTAAAGGCTGGGTGGACTTGGGAGCCGAGGTCATTTTTGAAAACTGCCCGGTACTGTCAAGACCCGAACCCAGTTCTCCTAGAGAGGGAAA
>CAJHNH020004270.1:0-5000 GCA_905116865.2 Candidula unifasciata | reverse complement strand
TTTATCTGATAGACTGCGATTAGTTTTCTTCATTAACCGTCTGTCAAAATCCACTCAATTAAATTTAGGCGTTGCCCCAGGAGTCGATTCTACTTTCACTACTTTTTACCACGTATATTAATTACCTTCCTAGAATCTACTATTACCTAGTATACTATCTTAGTTTAAATTGCTATCTATTCGCTGATGACTGTACAGTATATACAAGTCATGAAAATTGTAATGAGCTGGAAAGTTCTTTATAGACAGAAGTACTTCTTTTTTTTTCTTTCGTTCGCCTGAAATAAGTTGTCTATATCAGCAATTTTGTCTCTTGTATAAATTTCACCGTCGTTGTTAGTTAATTCGTGGTCCATAGAGTTTACGTTCCACGGTTGTTATTTCTGGCCAAAAGGTTTGCCTCAATGTGTCAGATTCGGTGCAGTCCTGGAGTACATGCTCTGCTGTCTGGCGCATCTTTCCACAGTTGCACATGGCTGATACGCCTATCTTGAGACAGAAGTACATTATCTTTGTAAATGGAGCAAAAGAAGTCGCATGCAAATTAACATAAATAAAACTAATGTATTAGCAGTGTCCGTGGCCGAGGCGTTGCGAGTCCGACTTGTAATTCCAGCCTACGGGATCGAAACCCGCTGCTGGCTGCGTGGATTTTTTATCATGGTATGGGGCGTCGTAGGTCCACCCAGCCTAAAATGGGTACCAGGATGGATGTCCTGGGGAAGTAGAGATGGCGGGCGTAATGCTAACCACATTACCCACGTAGTGCCGATTGGTCTGTGAAAATATGGGTGCTCTTCCCATATATCCGATGCGCCAAAGGCGTGAAAAGAGATCTTCAATTTGTTGGTGTGCTTTTTACTAATGTATGTATTAGTCAGTAATGTATAAGATGTCGGCTCTGTGGCTAAGTCTAGGCGAACGCTACGTAAGGCCAGGATGCCGTTTTCGAATCCAGCTGCTGGCCATGCGCCTTGCGTTGGTTTCGACAGTGGTATCAAGAGAGCCAACCGTCCAGAAAGCAATGGCAAACTACTGGACGTTAGGGCCTTGAAAAACCACACAACAGCCAGGGGCTGTAGGGGTTGGTTTTGCAACGTCCTGTAAAGGATACGAAACTAACCTAATGTATTAGATATATTTATGTATATATATTTATACGTCGATGTGTGTGTATATGTGTTTAAAGGAGGTGTGTGTATATACATATGTGTGTGTGTGTCAGTAAGGACGGTTTAAAGTTTTTTTTTTTTTTTTTTAATTTAAAATATATACCATCGGTGTATTCTGGTACCTTTTCAAAAATAAATTTGGTGCTATTCCCAAAAATATTTCGGCAGCCCTGGCCCCAAAGTCGCAGGGCCGAATTCGCATGGAGTCAATTGTTAGTTTTTTTTCCTTCAGAAATGAGCTCGGCTGCCAGATCGTCGACCTACCCTTAAAAAGGTGCCAAGTAAAGTCCTGTGAAGTCTTCTTCTCGTTCACTTGCTGTAGTCTCCATCAGAAATGTGTGCTTGTATGTCCACTTCCAGACTTTATTTAGTCTTGTTGCAGAAAGTGACTTTGCGTGCACGTCCGTTTGACAGATCTGGTTGATTTATGTGCAGAGTGTTGGTTCCTTGCCTTTCGGGCAGATGCAATTCGACTTCGAAGGAAGTTCTGGGAAGTAGATGTTGTCGACCTCATGCTGACCGCATCATCGATCGAGTACCGGTTGGTCTGTACAATATGTTGATTGGCACCTTTTCATCCTTCCAGATGTCAGTGTTATATTGCGCTGTACAGAGGCATGGGACTCACAGCCCATGGCGATGGCGAGTGTGACTAGCAAGACCCTCTCTCCTTGAGAAAAGTCGTCCACAGTTATAGCATGGGATTTCAAGAGCGTTGTTATCAACATTTGTGTTTATAAAGTGTTTTTTCTCAAACGCTCAGCTCTCATCCTTTCTGTAGTCATTTCTTCCTTCATTCTCATTCCCCTCCTGATGTGCCATCTCCACAAAACAAGGCCCATGGCTTCCTCCTCCCCCACAAGAGTCCACCTCAATACCTGTATCATTCGTGTCCCGCTTGCACACATCTTTATATTGTAGTAGAGGTTTGTCTCCATATCTTCTACCCATCTTTCATTCACCATAAAAGGATGTCCTTATGGACTGCCATCCTTCTATTCTCCAGGTGTGACCCAGCCACTTGAGCCTTCATAGACTCATTGAAAAAACTGTTGTAATACTTTCTCTTTCCAATACCTCAGTGTTTGTGATTTTATCCTGCCACGTAATGCCACTTCTTCTTCTTAGACATCGCATGTGAAAGTTATTTAGCCGTTTTTCCTGATGCGAATAAGTTTACCAAGTTTCACTGCCATAAACCAGAGTGCACTGATAGACAAGAAGTGTTTGTTTTAATCGTGAGCTTTCTGTTCTCCCAAACTCGTTTTTGTTAATCTGCTCATTGCTGTTGCTGCCTGGTGTTGATTTCTTGTTCCAGCAATAGTTAATTCAGTGTGGATCCTATATAGGTAAAGCATAGATGTGTACTGTGAGTAAACATAAAGTTGTGGAAAAGGGCTCCTCTGTGATAAACGTTGTTATGGCTTCTTCTATGACAAATACATAGGCAATGTCTACACGTTTCACCTCGGATCCTCCACCGACATTGACACATTGAGACATTCGACGTTCAAGCCAGCGAGAGAAGGCGACTATTGATTTGTCGACACTGCAGCAACGTCACGGCTCGTGATTTGCGACATCGAACGCTAGCACTTTCCCAAGTCTTGGGTATTGATTTGAAACATACTTCCGCCTGAGTTAGTCAGGTACTGTGGTAATAGGACAGACGGCAAATTCTCACCTGTACATTTCTTTGTCATTATATTTAGCTGTGTGTCAGTCATTGATATAATTATTTGTGGACATCATTATTATAAATTGCCTTGCTGATATGCGTGGGTGATCTTGTTCCTTGTTCCGATTTTCCTGTTTCCCTAAGAAATGAAGTTGTTTATCGCTTTGTCTTCCCTGGGCAGTTTCTTCTTCTTCTTTTTCTTCTTCTTTTTCTTTTCCTTCTTCTTTTTTTCTTCTTCTTCTTCTTCTTCTTCTTCTTCTTCTTCTTCTTCTTCTTCTTCTTCTTCTTCTTCTTCTTCTTCTTCTTCTTCTTCATCTCCTCCTCCTCCTTTTTCTTCTTCTTCTCCTGATTCTCTTTCTTCTCCTCCTTCTCCACATCCTCCTTCTTCTTCTTCTTCTTCTTCTTCTTCTTCTTCTTCTTCTTCTTTTTTTTTCTTTTTCTTTTTCTTCTTCTTCTTCTTTTTCTTCTTCTTCTTCTTTTTCTTCTTCTTCTTCTTCTTCTTCTTCTTCTTCTTCTTCTTCTTCTTCTTCTTCTTCTTCTTCTTCTTCTTCTACTACTACTTCTTCTTCTTCTTCTTCTTCTTCTTCTTCTTCTTCTTCTTCTTCTTCTTCTTCTTCTTCTTCTTCTTCTTCTTCTTCTCTTTCTCCTTCTTCTTTTTTTCTTCTTTTTCTTCTTCTCCCTCTTCTCTTTCTTCTTCTCCTCCTCCTCCACATCTTCCTCCTTTTTCTTCTTCTTTTTCTTCTTCTTCTTCTTCTTCTTCTTCTTCTTCTTCTTCTTCTTCTTCTTCTTCTTCTTCTTCTTCTTCTTCTTCTTCTTCTTCTTCTCCTCCTCCTCCTCCTCCTCCTTCTCCTCCTTCTCCTCCTTCTACTGCTCCTCCCCCTCCTTCTTCTTTTCCTCCTCCTCCTCCTCCTTCTTCTACTTCTTCTTCTTCTTCTTCTTCTTCTTCTTCTTCTTCTTCTTCTTCTTCTTCTTCTCTTTCTTCTCCTCCCTCTCATCCTTCTCCACCACCTCCTCCTTTTTCTTCTTCTTCTTCTTCTTTTTTTTCTTTTTTTTTCTTTTCGCTTTCCTATTAGACCTTTAGAGCAGTTGTCACGTTGACAGTCTAGAGATTGTGTTCAGTTCTGACCCCACGACTCACTTATGCCATGTTCTGAAAATTAGAATCAATTCGAAGGAGGGGACTGGCATTATATATGGCACTCGACCGTGTCACTCTACCCTGGCACTAGACCATGTCACTCTACCCTGAAACTCGACCATGTTACTTTACCCTGGCACTCGACCTTGTCATTTTACCCTGACACTCGACCGTGTTACTCTACCCTGGCACTCGACCATGTCAACCTACCCTGACACTCGACCATGTCACTCTACCCTGGCACTCGACCATGTCACTCTACCCTGGCACTTGACAATGTCACTCGACCCTGGCACTCGACCCTGGCACTAGCCCGTGTATCTATATCCTGCCCACTCGATCGTGTCACTCTACCCTGTCACTCTACCCTGTCACTCTACCCTGACACTCTACCATGTCACTCTAACCTGACACTCGACCATGTCACTCTACCCTCACACTCCACCATGTCACTCTACTCTTACACTCGACGATGTCACTCGACCTTGTCATTCTACAGTGGCACTCAACCATGTCACTCTACCCTGGCACTTTACCGTGTCACTCTTCTACGCCATATTCTTGCATTCTTCACTCCCTTGATTCCGATCAAATTGTCTCTCCATGTACGCCCCCATTGAGCCATTAATCTGCGCACAGTCTGACTCACGAATCCCATCCCCATAGTTAAATCAATATTTTATCACGACTAATTTCGTCTCCCGCGCCAAAAGTCGCTCACCTGTACGGCTGGTGAAATCCTACATTAAAGTTTGGCTTCAACGATTTCACATTAAAATAACACTCTAAGCAAACTCGATCCCACATCACATGCGGCTGTCGGTAGGAACGTTAATGTATTTTAACTATAAACGATTTACAAATAGCAGGGCCTCTGTATGCATTATAAGCGTTAAATATCCTTTGGCAGTCGGAGTTGCCAAATTAAAACTAGATTTAGCCACTTTCACATTACAGTTTCAAGCGATTTGCAGACGGTGGCATGTGTATAGTGAATCTGCCGTCAACCATT
>CAJHNH020004269.1:0-43249 GCA_905116865.2 Candidula unifasciata | reverse complement strand
GATCAGATAAAAGTGAAAAACGAATTTTAAGAAGAATTGTTCATAACAACTTGTTTGTGTCCTACCACTAAACATTGAGTCCCAGACAATTATTTTACACATTAATAGACACGCTAGATGCAGAGTAGGTAAACTGAATGTCTGATTTGGCATTTTGGTACAATCTGGGGGCAACAATTGAGATAACATAAAAATGACCACGATTGACATTTTTCTAGAATTTATGCCTTTCGCGTTTGGATAAAATCATATTTTCCAAAAAGTTGCCAATTTAGTCTCAGTCTATCATTTCACACTTGACGAGATACTTTAGATGAGAAATTGGACACTTTGGAGCTCATAGGTGACAGAAAAATAAATAAAATAAGAGTGAAAAACAAATTTTACAAAGAAATGTTCCTAACATCTTGTTTGTGTCCTACCAGTAAACAGTGAGTCCCAGACAATTATTTTACACATGAATAGACACGCTAGATGCAGAGTAGGTAAACTGGATGTCTGATTTGGCATTTTTGTACAATCTGGGGGCAACAATTGAGACAACATAAGAATGACCACAAGTGACAATTTTGCAGAATTTATGCCTTACGCGTTTAACCAAAATAATATTTGCAAAAAAGTTGCCAATTTAGTCTCAGTCTATCATTTCACACTTGACGAGATACTCTAGATGCGAAATTGGACACATTGGAGCTCGTTGGTGACATAAAAATAGATAAGATAAAAGTGAAAATCAAATTTTACGAAAAAGTGTTCCTAACAACTTGTTTGTGTCCTACCACTAAACATTGAGTCCCAGACAATTATTTTACACATGAATAGACACGCTAGATGCAGAGTAGGTAAACTGGATGTCTGATTTGGCATTTTTGTACAATCTGGGGGCAACAATTGAGATAACATAAAAATGACCACAAGTGACAATTTTGCAGAAATTATGCCTTACGCGTTTGGCCAAAATAATATTTGCAAAAAAAAGTTGCCAATTTAGTCTTAGTCTATCATTTCACACTTGACGAGATACTCTAGATGAGAAATTGGACACATTGGAGCGAGTTGGTGACATAAAAATAGATAAGTGAAAAGTGAAAAACAAATTTTACGAAGAATTGTTCCTAACAACTTGTTTGTGTCCTACCACTAAACATTGAGTCCCAGACAATTATTTTACACATGAAAAGACACGCTAGATGCAGAGTAGGTAAACTGAATGTCTGATTCGGCATTTTGGTACAATCTGGGGGCAACAATTGAGACAACATAAGAATGACTACAAGTGACAATTTTGCAGAATTTATGCATTACGCGTTTTGCCAAAATAATATTTGCAAAAAAAGTTGCCAATTTAGTCTTAGTCTATCATTTCACACTTGACGAGATACTCTAGATGAGAAATTGGACACATTGGAGCGCGTTGGTGACATAAAAATAGATAAGTGAAAAGTGAAAAACAAATTTTACGAAGAATTGTTCCTAACAACTTTTTTGTGTCCTACCACTAAACATTGAGTCCCAGACAATTATTTTACACATGAATAGACACGCTAGATGCAGAGTAGGTAAACTGAATGTCTGATTCGGCATTTTGGTACAATCTGGGGGCAACAATTGAGACAACATAAGAATGACTACAAGTGACAATTTTGCAGAATTTATGCATTACGCGTTTTGCCAAAATAACATTTGCAAAAAAGTTGCCAATTTAGTCTCAGTCTATACAATTCTTCGTAAAATTTGTTTTTCACTTTTCACTTATCTATTTTTATGTCACCAACTCGCTCCAATGTGTCCAATTTCTCATCTAGAGTATCTCGTCAAGTGTGAAATGATAGACTAAGACTAAATTGGCAACTTTTTTTTGCAAATATTATTTTGGCCAAACGCGTAAGGCATAATTTCTGCAAAATTGTCACTTGTGGTCATTTTTATGTTATCACAAATGTTGCCCCCAGATTGTACCAAAATGCCAAATCAGACATTCAGTTTACCTACTCTGCATCTAGCGTTATTCAATTGTAAAATAATTGTCTGGGACTCACTGTTTAGTGGTAGGACACAAACAAGTTGTTAGGAACAATTCTTCGTAAAATTTGATTTTCACTTTTATCTTATCTATTGTTCTCTCACCAACGAGTTCCAAAGTGTCCAATTTATCATCTATAGTAGCTCGTCAAGTGTGAAATGAAAGACTGAGACTAAATTGGCTACTTTTTTTGCACATATTATTTTGGCCAAACGCTAAAGGCATAAATTCTTCAAAATTGTCACTTGTGGTCATTTTTATGTTATCTCAATTGTTGCCCCCAGATTGTACAAAAATGACAAATCAGACATCCAGTTTAAATACTTTGCATCTAGTGTGCCTATTCATGTGTAAAATAATAATCTGGGACTCACCTTTTAGTGGTATGACAAAAACAAGTTGTTAGGAACATTTCTTCGTAAAATTTGTTTTTCACTTTTATCTTTTCTATATTTCTGTCACCTTTGCGCTCCAAAGTGTCCAATTTATCATCTAGAGTATCTCGTCAAGTGTGAAATGATAGACTGAGACTAAATTGGCAACTTTTTGGAAAAAATGATTTTGGCTAAACGCGAAAGGCATAATTTCTGGGAAAATGTCACTTGTGGTCATTTTTATGTTATCTCAATTGTTGCCCAAAGATTGTACAAAAATGTCAAATCAGACATCCAGTTTAACTACTCTGCATCTAGCGTGTCTATTCATGTGTAAAATAATTGTCTGGGACTCACTGTTTAGTGGTAGAACACAAGTTGTTAGGAACAATTCTTCGTAAAATTTGTTTTTCACTTTTCACTTATCTATTTTTATGTCACCAACTCGCTCCAATGTGTCCAATTTCTCATCTAGAGTATCTCGTCAAGTTTGAAATGATAGACTAAGACTAAATTGGCAACTTTTTTTTGCAAATATTATTTTGGCCAAACGCGTAAGGCATAATTTCTGCAAAATTGTCACTTGTGGTCATTTTTATGTTATCTCAATTGTTGCCCCCAGATTGTACAAAAATGCCAAATCAGACATCCAGTTTACCTACTCTGCATCTAGCGTGTCTATTCATGTGTAAAATAATTGTCTGGGACTCACTGTTTAGTGGTAGGACACAAACAAGATGTTAGGAACATTTCTTCGTAAAATTAGTTTTTCACTCTTATTTAATTTATTTTTCTGTCACCTATGAGCTCCAAAGTGTCCAATTTCTCATCTAAAGTATCTCGTCAAGTGTGAAATGATAGACTGAGACTAAATTGGCAACTTTTTGGAAAATATGATTTTATCCAAACGCGAAAGGCATAAATTCTTGAAAAATGTCACTCGTGGTCATTTTTATGTTATCTCAATTGTTGCCCCCAGATTGTACAAAAATGCCAAATCAGACATTCAGTTTACCTACTCTGCATCTAGCGTGTCTATTCATGTGTAAAATAATTGTCTGGGACTCAATGTTTAGTGGTAGGACACAAACAAATTGTTATGAACAATTCTTCTTAAAATTCGTTTTTCACTTTTATCTTATCTATTTTTCTGTCACCAACGAGCTCCAAAGTGTCCAATTTATCATCTAGAGTATCTCGTCAAGTGTGAAATGATAGACTGAGACTAAATTGGCAACTTTTTTGCAAATATAATTTTGGCCAAATGCGAAAGACATAAATTCTGGAAAAATGTCACTTGTGGTCATTTTATGTTATCTCAATTGTTGCCCCCAGATTGTACCAAAATGCCAAATCAGACATTCAGTTTACCTACTCTGCATCTAGCGTGTCTATTCATGTTTTAAAAAATTGTCTGGGACTCAATGTATATTGGTAGGACACAAACAAGTTGTTAGGAACAATTCTTCGTAAAATTTGTTTTTCACTTTTATCTTATCTATTTTTCTGCCACCAGCGAGCTCCAAAGTGTCCAATTTATCATCTAGAGTATCTCGTCAAGTGTGAAAGGATAGACTGAGACTAAATTGGCAACTTTTTTGCAAATATTATTTTGGCCAAACGCGTAAGGCATAAATTCTGCAAAATTGTCGCTTGTGGTCATTTTTATGTTATCTCAATTGTTGCCCCCAGATTGTACAAATATGCCAAATCAGACATCTAGTTCAACTACTCTGCATCTAGCGTGTCTATTCATGTGTAAAATAATTGTCTGGGACTCACTGTTTTGTGGTAGGACACAAACAAGTTGTTTGCAACAATTCTTCGTGAAATTTGTTTTTCACTTTTATCTTATCTATTTTTATGTCACCAACGAATTATAAAGTGTCCAATTTCTCATCTAGAGTAGCTCGTCAAGTGTGAAATGATAGACTGAGACCAAATTGGCAACTTTTTTGCAAATATTATTTTATCCAAACGCGAAAGGCATAAATTCTGCAAAATTGTCACTTGTGGTCATTTTTATGTTATCTCAATTGCTGAGTAGGTAAACTGAATGTCTGATTTGGCATTTTGGTACAATCTGGGGGCAACAATTGAGATAACATAAAAATGACCACTAGTGACATTTTTCTAGAATTTATGCCTTTCGCGTTTGGATAAAATCATATTTTCCAAAAAGTTGCCAATTTAGTCTCAGTCTATCATTTCACACTTGACGAGATACTCTAGATGATAAATTGGACACTTTGGAGCTCATAGGTGACACAAAAAGAGATAAGTTAAAAGTGAAAAACAAATTTTACGAAGAATTGTTCCTAACAACTTGTTTGTGTCCTACCACTAAACATTGAGTCCCAGACAATTAATTTACACATGAATAGACACGCTAGATGCAGAGTAGGTAAACTGAATGTCTGATTCGGCATTTTGGTACAATCTGGGGGCAACAATTGAGACAACATAAGAATGACCACAAGTGACAATTTTGCAGAATTTATGCCTTACGCGTTTGGCCAAAATAATATTTGCAAAAAAGTTGCCAATTTAGTCTCAGTCTATCATTTCACACTTGACGAGAAACTCTAGATGTGAAATTGGACACATTGGAGCTCGTTGGTGACAGAAAAATAGATAAGATAAAAGTGAAAATCAAATTTTACGAAAACGTGTTCCTAACAACTTGTTTGTGTCCTACCACTAAACATTGAGTCCCACACAATTATTTTACACATGAATAGACACGCTAGATGCAGAGTAGGTAAACTGGATGTCTGATTTGGCATATTTGAACAATCTGGGGGCAACAATTGAGATAACATAAAAATGACCACAAGTGACAATTTTGCAGAATTTATGCCTTACGCGTTTGGCCAAAATAATATTTGCAAAAAAGTTGCCAATTTAGTCTCAGTCTATCCTTTCACACTTGACGAGATACTCTAGATGATAAATTTGACACTTTGGACCTCGTTGGTGACATAAAAATAGATAAGTGAAAAGTGAAAAACGAATTTTACGAAGAATTGTTCCTAACAACTTGTTTGTGTCCTACAACTAAACAGTGAGTCCCAGACAATTATTTTACACATGAATATCGCTAGATGCAGAGTAGGTAAACTGAATGTCTGATTTGGCCTTTTGGTACAATCTGGGGGTAACAATTGAGATAACATAAAAATGACCACAAGTGACATTTTTCCAGAATTTATGCCTTTAGCGTTTGGCCTAAATCATATTTTCTAAAAAAGTTGTCAATTTAGTCTCAGTCTATCATTTCACACTTGACGAGATACTCTAGATGAGAAATTGGACACTTTGGAGCTCATAGGTGACAGAAAAATAGATAAGATAAAAGTGAAAAACAAATGTTACGAAGAAATGTTCCTAACAACTTGTGTTCTACCACTAAACAGTGAGTCCCAGACAATTATTTTACACATGAATAGACACGCTAGATGCAGAGTAGTTAAACTGGATGTCTGATTTGACATTTTTGCACAATCTGGGGGCAACAATTGAGATAACATAAAAATGACCACAAGTGACAACTTTGCAGAATTTATGTTTTACGCGTTTGGCTAAAAAAAATATTTGCAAAAAAGTTGCCAATTTAGTCTCAGTCTATCATTTCACACTTGACGAGATACTCTAGATGATAAATTTGACACTTTGGAGCTCACAGGTGACAGATAAATAGATAAGATAAAAGTGAAAAACAAATTTTACGAAGAAATGTTCCTAGCAACTTGTTTGTGTCCTACCACTAAAAAGTGAGTCCCACACAATTATTTTACACATGAATAGACACGCTAGATGCAGAGTAGTTAAACTGGATGTCTGATTTGACATTGTTGTACAATCTGGAGGCAACAATTGAGATAACATAAAAATGACCACAAGTGACATTTTTCCAGAAATTATGCCTTTCGCGTTTGGCCAAAATCATATTTTCCAAAAAGTTGCCAATTTAGTCTCAGTCTATCATTTTACACTTGACGAGATACTCTAGATGATAAATTTGACACTTTGGAGCTCATAGGTGACAGATAAATAGATAAGATAATAGTGAAAAACAAATTTTACAAAGAAATGTTCCTAACAACTTGTGTGTGTCCTACCACTAAACAGTGAGTGCCAGACAATTATTTTACACATGAATAACGCTAGATGCAGAGTAGGTAAACTGAATGTCTGATTTGGCATTTTGGTACAATCTGGGGGCAACATTTGAGATAACATAAAAATGACCACAAGTGACATTTTTCCAGAAATTATGCCTTTCGCGTTTGGCCAAAATCATATTTTCTAAAAAGTTGCCAATTTAGTCTCAGTCTATCATTTCACACTTGACGAAATACTCTAGATGAGAAATTGGACACTTTGGAACTCGTTGGTGACAGAAAAATAGATAAGATAAAAGTGAAAAACAAATTTTACGAAGAATTGTTCCTAACAACTTGTTTGTGTCCTACCACTAAACAGTGAGTGCCAGACAATTATTTTACACATGAATAACGCTAGATGCAGAGTAGTTAAACTGAATGTCTGATTTGGCATTTTGGTACAATCTGGGAGCAGCAATTGAGATAACATAAAAATGACCACAAGGGACAATTTTGCAGAATTTATGCCTTACGCGTTTGGCCAAAATCATATTTGCAAAAAAGTTGCCAATTTAGTCTCAGTGTATCATTTTACACTTGACGAGATACTCTAGATGATAAATTGGACACTTTGGAGCTCGTTGGTGACAGAAAAATAGATAAGATAAAAGTGAAAAACAAATTTTACGAAGAAATGTTCCTAACAACTTGTTTGTGTCCTACCACTAAAAAGTGAGTCCCAGACAATTATTTTACACATGAATAGACACGCTAGATGCAGAGTAGTTAAACTGGATGTCTGATTTGGCATTTTTGTACAATCTGGGGGCAACAATTGAGATAACATAAAAATGACCACAAGTGACAATTTTGCAGAATTTATGCCTTTCGCGTTTGGCCAAAATAATATTTGCAAAAAAAGTTGCCAATTTAGTCTCAGTCTATCATTTCACACTTGACGAGATACTCTAGATGATAAATTGGACACTTTGGAGCTCGTTGGTGACAGAAAAATAGATAAGATAAAAGTGAAAAACAAATTTTACGAAGAAATGTTCCTAACAACTTGTTTGTGTCCTACCACTAAACAGTGAGTCCCAGACAATTATTTTACACATGAATAGACACGCTAGATGCAGAGTAGGTAAACTGAATGTCTGATTTGGCATTTTTGGTACAATCTGGGGGCAACAATTGAGATAACATAAAAATGACCACAAGTGACAATTTTGCAGAATTTATGCCTTTCGCGTTTGGCCAAAATAATATTTGCAAAAAAGTTGCCAATTTAGTCTCAGTCTATCATTTCACACTTGACGAGATACTCTAGATGATAAATTGGACACTTTGGAGCTCGTTGGTGACAGAAAAATAGATAAGATAAAAGTGAAAAACAAATTTTACGAAGAAATGTTCCTAACAACTTGTTTGTGTCCTACCACTAAACAGTGAGTCCCAGACAATTATTTTACACATGAATAGACACGCTAGATGCAGAGTAGTTAAACTGGATGTCTGATTTGGCATTTTTGTACAATCTGGGGGCAACAATTGAGATAACATAAAAATGACCACAAGTGACAATTTTGCAGAATTTATGCCTTTCGCGTTTGGCCAAAATCATATTTGCAAAAAAGTTGCCAATTTAGTCTCAGTCTATCATTTCACACTTGACGAGATACTCTAGATGATAAATTGGACACTTTGGAGCTCGTTGGTGACAGAAAAATAGATAAGATAGAAGTGAAAAAACAAATTTTACGAAGAATTGTTCCTAACAACTTGTTTGTGTCCTACCACTAAACAGTGAGTCCCAGACAATTATTTTACACATGAATAGACACGCTAGATGCAGAGTAGGTAAACTGAATGTCTGATTTGGCATTTTGGTACAATCTGGGGGCAACAATTGAGATAACATAAAAATGACCACAAGTGACAATTTTGCAGAATTTATGCCTTTCGCGTTTGGCCAAAATCATATTTTCCAAAAAAGTTGCCAATTTAGTCTCAGTCTATCATTTCACACTTGACGAGATACTCTAGATGAGAAATTGGACACTTTGGAGCTCGTTGGTGACAGAAAAATAGATAAGATAAAAGTGAAAAACAAATTTTACGAAGAAATGTTCCTAACAACTTGTTTGTGTCCTACCACTAAACAGTGAGTCCCAGACAATTATTTTACACATGAATAGACACGCTAGATGCAGAGTAGTTAAACTGGATGTCTGATTTGGCATTTTTGTACAATCTGGGGCAACAATTGAGATAACATAAAAATGACCACAAGTGACAATTTTGCAGAATTTATGCCTTTCGCGTTTGGCCAAAATCATATTTGCAAAAAAGTTGCCAATTTAGTCTCAGTCTATCATTTCACACTTGACGAGATACTCTAGATGATAAATTGGACACTTTGGAGCTCGTTGGTGACAGAAAAATAGATAAGATAAAAGTGAAAAACAAATTTTACGAAGAATTGTTCCTAACAACTTGTTTGTGTCCTACCACTAAACAGTGAGTCCCAGACAATTATTTTACACATGAATAGACACGCTAGATGCAGAGTAGGTAAACTGAATGTCTGATTTGGCATTTTGGTACAATCTGGGGGCAACAATTGAGATAACATAAAAATGACCACAAGTGACATTTTTGCAGAATTTATGCCTTTCGCGTTTGGCCAAAATCATATTTTCCAAAAAGTTGCCAATTTAGTCTCAGTCTATCATTTCACACTTGACGAGATACTCTAGATGAGAAATTGGACACTTTGGAGCTCATAGGTGACAGAAAAATAGATAAGATAAAAGTGAAAAACAAATTTTACGAAGAATTGTTCCTAACAACTTGTTTGTGTCCTACCACTAAACAGTGAGTCCCAGACAATTATTTTACACATGAATAGACACGCTAGATGCAGAGTAGTAAACTGAATGTCTGATTTGGCATTTTGGTACAATCTGGGGGCAACAATTGAGATAACATAAAAATGACCACAAGTGACATTTTTCCAGAATTTATGCCTTTCGCGTTTGGCCAAAATCATATTTTCCAAAAAAGTTGCCAATTTAGTCTCAGTCTATCATTTCACACTTGACGAGATACTCTAGATGAGAAATTGGACACTTTGGAACTCGTTGGTGACAGAAAAATAGATAAGATAAAAGTGAAAAACAAATTTTACGAAGAAATGTTCCTAACAACTTGTTTGTGTCCTACCACTAAAAAGTGAGTCCCAGACAATTATTTTACACATGAATAGACACGCTAGATGCAGAGTAGTTAAACTGGATGTCTGATTTGGCATTTTTGTACAATCTGGGGGCAACAATTGAGATAACATAAAAATGACCACAAGTGACAATTTTGCAGAATTTATGCCTTTCGCGTTTGGCCAAAATAATATTTGCAAAAAAGTTGCCAATTTAGTCTCAGTCTATCATTTCACACTTGACGAGCTACTATAGATGATAAATTGGACACTTTGGAACTCGTTGGTGACAGAAAAATAGATAAGATAAAAGTGAAAAACAAATTTTACGAAGAATTGTTCCTAACAACTTGTTTGTGTCCTACCACTAAACAGTGAGTCCCAGACAATTATTTTACACATGAATAGACACGCTAGATGCAGAGTAGGTAAACTGAATGTCTGATTTGGCATTTTGGTACAATCTGGGGGCAACAATTGAGATAACATAAAAATGACCACAAGTGACATTTTTCCAGAATTTATGCCTTTCGCGTTTGGCCAAAATCATATTTTCCAAAAAAGTTGCCAATTTAGTCTCAGTCTATCATTTCAAACTTGACGAGATACTCTAGATGAGAAATTGGACACTTTGGAGCTCATAGGTGACAGAAAAATAGATAAGATAAAAGTGAAAAACAAATTTTACGAAGAAATGTTCCTAACAACTTGTTTGTGTCCTACCACTAAACAGTGAGTCCCAGACAATTATTTTACACATGAATAGACACGCTAGATGCAGAGTAGTTAAACTGGATGTCTGATTTGGCATTTTTGTACAATCTGGGGGCAACAATTGAGATAACATAAAAATGACCACAAGTGACAATTTTGCAGAATTTATGCCTTTCGCGTTTGGCCAAAATCATATTTTCCAAAAAGTTGCCAATTTAGTCTCAGTCTATCATTTCACACTTGACGAGATACTCTAGATGATAAATTGGACACTTTGGAGCTCGTTGGTGACAGAAAAATAGATAAGATAAAAGTGAAAAACAAATTTTACGAAGAATTGTTCCTAACAACTTGTTTGTGTCCTACCACTAAACAGTGAGTCCCAGACAATTATTTTACACATGAATAGACACGCTAGATGCAGAGTAGTTAAACTGGATGTCTGATTTGGCATTTTTGTACAATCTGGGGGCAACAATTGAGATAACATAAAAATGACCACAAGTAACATTTTTCCAGAATTTATGCCTTTCGCGTTTGGCCAAAATCATATTTTCCAAAAAGTTGCCAATTTAGTCTCAGTGTATCATTTCAAACTTGACGAGCTACTATAGATGATAAATTGGACACTTTGGAACTCGTTGGTGACAGAACAATAGATAAGATAAAAGTGAAAAACAAATTTTACGAAGAAATGTTCCTAACAACTTCTTTGTGTCCTACCACTAAACAGTGAGTCCCAGACAATTATTTTACACATGAATAGACACGCTAGATGCAGAGTAGTTAAACTGGATGTCTGATTTGGCATTTTTGTACAATCTGGGGGCAACAATTGAGATAACATAAAAATGACCACAAGTGACAATTTTGCAGAATTTATGCCTTTCGCGTTTGGCCAAAATCATATTTGCAAAAAAGTTGCCAATTTAGTCTCAGTCTATCATTTCACACTTGACGAGATACTATAGATGATAAATTGGACACTTTGGAGCTCGTAGGTGACAGAAAAATAGATAAGATAAAAGTGAAAAACAAATTTTACGAAGAATTGTTCCTAACAACTTGTTTGTGTCCTACCACTAAACAGTGAGTCCCAGACAATTATTTTACACATGAATAGACACGCTAGATGCAGAGTAGTTAAACTGGATGTCTGATTTGGCATTTTTGTACAATCTGGGGGCAACAATTGAGATAACATAAAAATGACCACAAGTGACATTTTTCCAGAATTTATGCCTTTCGCGTTTGGCCAAAATCATATTTTCCAAAAAGTTGCCAATTTAGTCTCAGTGTATCATTTCAAACTTGACGAGATACTCTAGATGAGAAATTGGACACTTTGGAGCTCATAGGTGACAGAAAAATAGATAAGATAAAAGTGAAAAACAAATTTTACGAAGAAATGTTCCTAACAACTTGTTTGTGTCCTACCACTAAAAAGTGAGTCCTAGACAATTATTTTACACATGAATAGACACGCTAGATGCAGAGTAGTTAAACTGGATGTCTGATTTGGCATTTTTGTACAATCTGGGGGCAACAATTGAGATAACATAAAAATGACCACAAGTGACAATTTTGCAGAATTTATGCCTTTCGCGTTTGGCCAAAATAATATTTTTTGCAAAAAGTTGCCAATTTAGTCTCAGTCTATCATTTCACACTTGACGAGATACTCTAGATGATAAATTGGACACTTTGGAACTCGTTGGTGACAGAAAAATAGATAAGATAAAAGTGAAAAACAAATTTTACGAAGAAATGTTCCTAACAACTTGTTTGTGTCCTACCACTAAACAGTGAGTCCCAGACAATTATTTTACACATGAATAGACACGCTAGATGCAGAGTAGGTAAACTGAATGTCTGATTTGGCATTTTTGTACAATCTGGGGGCAACAATTGAGATAACATAAAAATGACCACAAGTGACATTTTTCAGAATTTATGCCTTTCGCGTTTGGCCAAAATCATATTTTCCAAAAAAGTTGCCAATTTAGTCTCAGTCTATCATTTCACACTTGACGAGATACTCTAGATGAGAAATTGGACACTTTGGAGCTCATTGGTGACAGAAAAATAGATAAGATAAAAGTGAAAAACAAATTTTACGAAGAAATGTTCCTAACAACTTGTTTGTGTCCTACCACTAAACAGTGAGTCCCAGACAATTATTTTACACATGAATAGACACGCTAGATGCAGAGTAGTTAAACTGAATGTCTGATTTGGCATTTTTGTACAATCTGGGGGCAACAATTGAGATAACATAAAAATGACCACAAGTGACAATTTTGCAGAATTTATGCCTTTCGCGTTTGGCCAAAATCATATTTTCCAAAAAAGTTGCCAATTTAGTCTCAGTCTATCATTTCACACTTGACGAGATACTCTAGATGATAAATTGGACACTTTGGAGCTCGTTAGGTGACAGAAAAATAGATAAGATAAAAGTGAAAAACAAATTTTACGAAGAAAAATGTTCCTAACAACTTGTTTGTGTCCTACCACTAAACAGTGAGTCCCAGACAATTATTTTACACATGAATAGACACGCTAGATGCAGAGTAGTTAAACTGAATGTCTGATTTGGCATTTTTGTACAATCTGGGGGCAACAATTGAGATAACATAAAAATGACCACAAGTGACATTTTTTTCAGAATTTATGCCTTTCGCGTTTGGCCAAAATCATATTTTCAAAAAAGTTGCCAATTTAGTCTCAGTCTATCATTTCACACTTGACGAGATACTCTAGAGATGAGAAAAATTGGACACTTTGGAGCTCATAGGTGACAGAAAAATAGATAAGATAAAAGTGAAAAACAAATTTTACGAAGAAATGTTCCTAACAACTTGTTTGTGTCCTACCACTAAACAGTGAGTCCCAGACAATTATTTTACACATGAATAGACACGCTAGATGCAGAGTAGTTAAACTGGATGTCTGATTTGGCATTTTTGTACAATCTGGGGGCAACAATTGAGATAACATAAAAATGACCACAAGTGACAATTTTGCAGAATTTATGCCTTTCGCGTTTGGCCAAAATAATATTTACAAAAAAGTTGCCAATTTAGTCTCAGTCTATCATTTCACACTTGACGAGATACTCTAGATGATAAATTGGACACTTTGGAACTCGTTGGTGACAGAAAAATAGATAAGATAAAAGTGAAAAACAAAATTTTACGAAGAAATGTTCCTAACAACTTGTTTGTGTCCTACCACTAAACAGTGAGTCCCAGACAATTATTTTACACATGAATAGACACGCTAGATGCAGAGTAGTTAAACTGAATGTCTGATTTGGCATTTTTGTACAATCTGGGGGCAACAATTGAGATAACATAAAAATGACCACAAGTGACATTTTTCCAGAATTTATGCCTTTCGCGTTTGGCCAAAATCATATTTTCAAAAAAGTTGCCAATTTAGTCTCAGTCTATCATTTCACACTTGACGAGATACTCTAGATGAGAAATTGGACACTTTGGAGCTCATAGGTGACAGAAAAATAGATAAGATAAAAGTGAAAAACAAATTTTACGAAGAAATGTTCCTAACAACTTGTTTGTGTCCTACCACTAAACAGTGAGTCCCAGACAATTATTTTACACATGAATAGACACGCTAGATGCAGAGTAGTTAAACTGGATGTCTGATTTGGCATTTTTGTACAATCTGGGGGCAACAATTGAGATAACATAAAAATGACCACAAGTGACATTTTTCCAGAATTTATGCCTTTCGCGTTTGGCCAAAATCATATTTTCAAAAAAGTTGCCAATTTAGTCTCAGTCTATCATTTCACACTTGACGAGATACTCTAGATGATAAATTGGACACTTTGGAGCTCGTTGGTGACAGAAAAATAGATAAGATAAAAGTGAAAAACAAATTTTACGAAGAATTGTTCCTAACAACTTGTTTGTGTCCTACCACTAAACAGTGAGACCCAGACAATTATTTTACACATGCATAGACACGCTAGATGCAGAGTAGTTAAACTGAATGTCTGATTTGGCATTTTTGTACAATCTGGAGGCAACAATTGAGATAACACAAAAATGACCACAAGTGACATTTTTCAGAATTTATGCCTTTCACGTTTAGCCAAAATCATATTTTCATAAAAGTTGCCAATTTAGTCTCAGTCTATCATTTCACACTTGACGAGATACTCTAGATGATAAATTGGACACTTTGGAGCTCGTAGGTGACAGAAAAATAGATAAGATAAAAGTGAAAAAAAAATTTACGAAGAAATGTTCCTAACAACTTGTTTGTGTCCTACCACTAAAAAAGTGAGTCCCAGACAATTATTTTACACATGAATAGACACGCTAGATGCAGAGTAGTTAAACTGGATGTCTGATTTGGCATTTTTGTACAATCTGGGGGCAACAATTGAGATAACATAAAAATGACCACACAAGTGACAATTTTGCAGAATTTATGCCTTTCGCGTTTGGCCAAAATAATATTTGCAAAAAAAGTGCCAATTTAGTCTCAGTCTATCATTTCACACTTGACGAGATACTATAGATGATAAATTGGACACTTTGGAACTCGTTGGTGACAGAAAAATAGATAAGATAAAAGTGAAAAACAAATTTTACGAAGAATTGTTCCTAACAACTTGTTTGTGTCCTACCACTAAACAGTGAGTCCCAGACAATTATTTTACACATGAATAGACACGCTAGATGCAGAGTAGGTAAACTGAATGTCTGATTTGGCATTTTGGTACAATCTGGGGGCAACAATTGAGATAACATAAAAATGACCACAAGTGACATTTTTCCAGAATTTATGCCTTTCGCGTTTGGCCAAAATCATATTTTCCAAAAAGTTGCCAATTTAGTCTCAGTCTATCATTTCACACTTGACGAGATACTCTAGATGAGAAATTGGACACTTTGGAGCTCATAGGTGACAGAAAAATAGATAAGATAAAAAGTGAAAAAACAAATTTTACGAAGAAATGTTCCTAACAACTTGTTTGTGTCCTACCACTAAACAGTGAGTCCCAGACAATTATTTTACACATGAATAGACACGCTAGATGCAGAGTAGTTAAACTGGATGTCTGATTTGGCATTTTTGTACAATCTGGGGGCAACAATTGAGATAACATAAAAATGACCACAAGTGACATTTTTTCAGAATTTATGCCTTTCGCGTTTGGCCAAAATCATATTTTCCAAAAAGTTGCCAATTTAGTCTCAGTCTATCATTTCACACTTGACGAGATACTCTAGATGATAAATTGGACACTTTGGAGCTCATAGGTGACAGAAAAATAGATAAGATAAAAGTGAAAAACAAATTTTACGAAGAAAATGTTCCTAACAACTTGTTTGTGTCCTACCACTAAACAGTGAGTCCCAGACAATTATTTTACACATGAATAGACACGCTAGATGCAGAGTAGTAAACTGATGTCTGATTTGGCATTTTTGTACAATCTGGGGGCAACAATTGAGATAACATAAAAATGACCACAAGTGACATTTTTCCAGAATTTATGCCTTTCGCGTTTGGCCAAAATCATATTTTCCAAAAAGTTGCCAATTTAGTCTCAGTCTATCATTTCACACTTGACGAGATACTCTAGATGATAAATTGGACACTTTGGAGCTCGTTGGTGACAGAAAAAATAGATAAGATAAAAGTGAAAAACAAATTTTACGAAGAAATGTTCCTAACAACTTGTTTGTGTCCTACCACTAAACAGTGAGTCCCAGACAATTATTTTACACATGAATAGACACGCTAGATGCAGAGTAGTTAAACTGGATGTCTGATTTGGCATTTTTGTACAATCTGGGGGCAACAATTGAGATAACATAAAAATGACCACAAGTGACAATTTTGCAGAATTTATGCCTTTCGCGTTTGGCCAAAATAATATTTTCCAAAAAAGTTGCCAATTTAGTCTCAGTCTATCATTTCACACTTGACGAGATACTATAGATGATAAATTGGACACTTTGGAGCTCGTTGGTGACAGAAAAATAGATAAGATAAAAGTGAAAAACAAATTTTACGAAGAATTGTTCCTAACAACTTGTTTGTGTCCTACCACTAAACAGTGAGTCCCAGACAATTATTTTACACATGAATAGACACGCTAGATGCAGAGTAGTTAAACTGAATGTCTGATTTGGCATTTTTGTACAATCTGGGGGCAACAATTGAGATAACATAAAAATGACCACAAGTGACATTTTTCCAGAATTTATGCCTTTCGCGCTTGGCCAAAATCATATTTTCCAAAAAGTTGCCAATTTAGTCTCAGTCTATCATTTCACACTTGACGAGATACTCTAGATGAGAAATTGGACACTTTGGAGCTCATAGGTGACAGAAAAATAGATAAGATAAAAGTGAAAAAACAAATTTTACGAAGAAATGTTCCTAACAACTTGTTTGTGTCCTACCACTAAAAAGTGAGTCCCAGACAATTATTTTACACATGAATAGACACGCTAGATGCAGAGTAGTTAAACTGGATGTCTGATTTGGCATTTTTGTACAATCTGGGGGCAACAATTGAGATAACATAAAAATGACCACAAGTGACAATTTTGCAGAATTTATGCCTTTCGCGTTTGGCCAAAATAATATTTGCAAAAAAGTTGCCAATTTAGTCTCAGTCTATCATTTCACACTTGACGAGATACTCTAGATGATAAATTGGACACTTTGGAGCTCGTTGGTGACAGAAAAATAGATAAGATAAAAGTGAAAAACAAATTTTACGAAGAATTGTTCCTAACAACTTGTTTGTGTCCTACCACTAAACAGTGAGTCCCAGACAATTATTTTACACATGAATAGACACGCTAGATGCAGAGTAGGTAAACTGAATGTCTGATTTGGCATTTTTGTACAATCTGGGGGCAACAATTGAGATAACATAAAAATGACCACAAGTGACATTTTTCCAGAATTTATGCCTTTCGTTTTTGGCCAAAATCATATTTTCCAAAAAGTTGCCAATTTAGTCTCAGTCTATCATTTCACACTTGACGAGATACTCTAGATGAGAAATTGGACACTTTGGAGCTCATAGGTGACAGAAAAATAGATAAGATAAAAGTGAAAAAAAAAAAAATTTTACGAAGAAATGTTCCTAACAACTTGTTTGTGTCCTACCACTAAACAGTGAGAGTCCCAGACAATTATTTTACACATGAATAGACACGCTAGATGCAGAGTAGTTAAACTGGATGTCTGATTTGGCATTTTTGTACAATCTGGGGGCAACAATTGAGATAACATAAAAATGACCACAAGTGACATTTTTCCAGAATTTATGCCTTTCGCGTTTGGCCAAAATCATATTTTCCAAAAAGTTGCCAATTTAGTCTCAGTCTATCATTTCACACTTGACGAGATACTCTAGATGAGAAATTGGACACTTTGGAGCTCATAGGTGACAGAAAAATAGATAAGATAAAAGTGAAAAAACAAATTTTACGAAGAAATGTTCCTAACAACTTGTTTGTGTCCTACCACTAAAAAGTGAGTCCCAGACAATTATTTTACACATGAATAGACACGCTAGATGCAGAGTAGTTAAACTGGATGTCTGATTTGGCATTTTTGTACAATCTGGGGGCAACAATTGAGATAACATAAAAATGACCACAAGTGACAATTTTGCAGAATTTATGCCTTTCGCGTTTGGCCAAAATAATATTTGCAAAAAAGTTGCCAATTTAGTCTCAGTCTATCATTTCACACTTGACGAGATACTCTAGATGATAAATTGGACACTTTGGAGCTCGTTGGTGACAGAAAAATAGATAAGATAAAAGTGAAAAACAAATTTTACGAAGAAATGTTCCTAACAACTTGTTTGTGTCCTACCACTAAACAGTGTGAGTCCCAGACAATTATTTTACACATGAATAGACACGCTAGATGCAGAGTAGTTAAACTGGATGTCTGATTTGGCATTTTTGTACAATCTGGGGGCAACAATTGAGATAACATAAAAATGACCAATAGTGACAATTTTGCAGAATTTATGCCTTTCGCGTTTGGCCAAAATAATATTTGCAAAAAAGTTGCCAATTTAGTCTCAGTCTATCATTTCACAATTGACGAGCTACTATAGATAATAAATTGGACACTTTGGAACTCGTTGGTGACAGAAAAATAGATAAGATAAAAGTGAAAATACATTTTACGAAGAATTGTTCCTAACAACTTGTTTGTGTCCTACCACTAAACAGTGAGTCCCAGACAATTATTTTACACATGAATAGACACGCTAGATGCAGAGTAGGTAAACTGAATGTCTGATTTGGCATTTTTGTACAATCTGGGGGCAACAATTGAGATAACATAAAAATGACCACAAGTGACATTTTTCCAGATTTTATGCCTTTCGCGTTTGGCCAAAATCATATTTTCCAAAAAGTTGCCAATTTAGTCTCAGTCTATCATTTCACACTTGACGAGATACTCTAGATGAGAAATTGGACACTTTGGAGCTCATAGGTGACAGAAAAATAGATAAGATAAAAGTGAAAAACAAATTTTACGAAGAAATGTTCCTAACAACTTGTTTGTGTCCTACCACTAAACAGTGAGTCCCAGACAATTATTTTACACATGAATAGACACGCTAGATGCAGAGTAGTTAAACTGGATGTCTGATTTGGCATTTTTGTACAATCTGGGGGCAACAATTGAGATAACATAAAAATGACCACAAGTGACAATTTTGCAGAATTTATGCCTTGCGCGTTTGGCCAAAATAATATTTGCAAAAAAGTTGCCAATTTAGTCTCAGTCTATCATTTCACACTTGACGAGATACTATAGATGATAAATTGGACACTTTGGAGCTCGTTGGTGACAGAAAAATAGATAAGATAAAAGTGAAAAACAAATTTTACGAAGAATTGTTCCTAACAACTTGTTTGTGTCCTACCACTAAACAGTGAGTCCCAGACAATTATTTTACACATGAATAGACACGCTAGATGCAGAGTAGGTAAACTGAATGTCTGATTTGGCATTTTGGTACAATCTGGGGGCAACAATTGAGATAACATAAAAATGACCACAAGTGACATTTTTGCAGAATTTATGCCTTTCGCGTTTGGCCAAAATCATATTTTCCAAAAAGTTGCCAATTTAGTCTCAGTCTATCATTTCACACTTGACGAGATACTCTAGATGATAAATTGGACACTTTGGAGCTCATAGGTGACAGAAAAATAGATAAGATAAAAGTGAAAACAAATTTTACGAAGAAATGTTCCTAACAACTTGTTTGTGTCCTACCACTAAACAGTGAGTCCCAGACAATTATTTTACACATGAATAGACACGCTAGATGCAGAGTAGTTAAACTGGATGTCTGATTTGGCATTTTTGTACAATCTGGGGGCAACAATTGAGATAACATAAAAATGACCACAGGTGACATTTTTTCCAGAATTTATGCCTTTCGCGTTTGGCCAAAATCATATTTTCCAAAAAGTTGCCAATTTAGTCTCAGTCTATCATTTCACACTTGACGAGATACTCTAGATGAGAAATTGGACACTTTGGAGCTCATAGGTGACAGAAAAATAGATAAGATAAAAGTGAAAAACAAATTTTACGAAGAAATTGTTCCTAACAACTTGTTTGTGTCCTACCACTAAACAGTGAGTCCCAGACAATTATTTTACACATGAATAGACACGCTAGATGCAGAGTAGTTAAACTGGATGTCTGATTTGGCATTTTTGTACAATACAACTGGGGGCAACAATTGAGATAACATAAAAATGACCACAAGTGACATTTTTCCAGAATTTATGCCTTTCGCGTTTGGCCAAAATCATATTTTCCAAAAAGTTGCCAATTTAGTCTCAGTCTATCATTTCACACTTGACGAGATACTCTAGATGAGAAATTGGACACTTTGGAGCTCATAATTGACAGAAAAATAGATAAGATAAAAGTGAAAAACAAATTTTACGAAGAAATGTTCCTAACAACTTCTTTGTGTCCTACCACTAAAAAGTGAGTCCTAGACAATTATTTTACACATGAATAGACACGCTAGATGCAGAGTAGTTAAACTGGATGTCTGATTTGGCATTTTTGTACAATCTGGGGGCAACAATTGAGATAACATAAAAATGACCACAAGTGACAATTTTTCAGAATTTATGCCTTTCGCGTTTGGCCAAAATAATATTTGCAAAAAAGTTGCCAATTTAGTCTCAGTCTATCATTTCACACTTGACGAGATACTCTAGATGATAAATTGGACACTTTGGAGCTCGTTGGTGACAGAAAAATAGATAAGATAAAAGTGAAAAACAAATTTTACGAAGAAATGTTCCTAACAACTTGTTTGTGTCCTACCACTAAAATGTGAGTCCCAGACAATTATTTTACACATGAATAGACACGCTAGATGCAGAGTAGTTAAACTGGATGTCTGATTTGGCATTTTTGTACAATCTGGGGGCAACAATTGAGATAACATAAAAATGACCACAAGTGACAATTTTGCAGAATTTATGCCTTTCGCGTTTGGCCAAAATAATATTTGCAAAAAAGTTGCCAATTTAGTCTCAGTCTATCATTTCACACTTGACGAGCTACTATAGATGATAAATTGGACACTTTGGAACTCGTTGGTGACAGAACAATAGATAAGATAAAAGTGAAAATCAAATTTTACGAAGAATTGTTCCTAACAACTTGTTTGTGTCCTACCACTAAACAGTGAGTCCCAGACAATTATTTTACACATGAATAGACACGCTAGATGCAGAGTAGGTAAACTGAATGTCTGATTTGGCATTTTGGTACAATCTGGGGGCAACAATTGAGATAACATAAAAATGACCACAAGTGACATTTTTCCAGAATTTATGCCTTTCACGTATGGCCAAAATCATATTTTCCAAAAAGTTGCCAATTTAGTCTCAGTCTATCATTTCAAACTTGACGAGATACTCTAGATGAGAAATTGGACACTTTGGAGCTCATAGGTGACAGAAAAATAGATAAGATAAAAGTGAAAAACAAATTTTACGAAGAAATGTTCCTAACAACTTGTTTGTGTCCTACCACTAAACAGTGAGTCCCAGACAATTATTTTACACATGAATAGACACGCTAGATGCAGAGTAGTTAAACTGGATGTCTGATTTGGCATTTTTGTACAATCTGGCGGCAACAATTGAGATAACATAAAAATGACCACAAGTGACATTTTTCCAGAATTTATGCCTTTCGCGTTTGGCCAAAATCATATTTTCCAAAAAGTTGCCAATTTAGTCTCAGTGTATCATTTCAAACTTGACGAGATACTCTAGATGAGAAATTGGACACTTTGGAGCTCATAATTGACAGAAAAATAGATAAGATAAAAGTGAAAAACAAATTTTACGAAGAAATGTTCCTAACAACTTCTTTGTGTCCTACCACTAAAAAATGAGTCCTAGACAATTATTTTACACATGAATAGACACGCTAGATGCAGAGTAGTTAAACTGGATGTCTGATTTGGCATTTTTGTACAATCTGGGGGCAACAATTGAGATAACATAAAAATGACCACAAGTGACAATTTTGCAGAATTTATGCCTTTCGCGTTTGGCAAAAATAATATTTGCAAAAAAGTTGCCAATTTA
This sequence comes from Candidula unifasciata, assembly GCA_905116865.2. Taxonomy (NCBI): domain Eukaryota; kingdom Metazoa; phylum Mollusca; class Gastropoda; order Stylommatophora; family Geomitridae; genus Candidula; species Candidula unifasciata. Next base: position 21,143 of record CAJHNH020004269.1, on the reverse strand, counting down.
GTCTCAGTCTATCATTTCACACTTGACGAGCTACTATAGATAATAAATTGGACACTTTGGAACTCGTTGGTGACAGAAAAATAGATGAGATAAAAGTGAAAAACAAATTTTACGAAGAAATGTTCCTAACAACTTGTTTGTGTCCTACCACTAAAATGTGAGTCCTAGACAATTATTTTACACATGAATAGACACGCTAGATGCAGAGTAGTTAAACTGGATGTCTGATTTGGCATTTTTGTACAATCTGGGGGCAACAATTGAGATAACATAAAAATGACCAATAGTGACAATTTTGCAGAATTTATGCCTTTCGCGTTTGGCCAAAATAATATTTGCAAAAAAGTTGCCAATTTAGTCTCAGTCTATCATTTCACACTTGACGAGCTACTATAGATGATAAATTGGACACTTGTCCCAGACAATTATTTTACACATGAATAGACACGCTAGATGCAGAGTAGTTAAACTGGATGTCTGATTTGGCATTTTTGTACAATCTGGGGGCAACAATTGAGATAACATAAAAATGACCACAAGTGACAATTTTTGCAGAATTTATGCCTTTCGCGTTTGGCCAAAATCATATTTGCAAAAAAGTTGCCAATTTAGTCTCAGTCTATCATTTCACACTTGACGAGCTACTATAGATGATAAATTGGACACTTTGGAACTCGTTGGTGACAGAAAAATAGATAAGATAAAAGTGAAAAACAAATTTTACGAAGAAATGTTCCTAACAACTTGTTTGTGTCCTACCACTAAACAGTGAGTCCCAGACAATTATTTTACACATGAATAGACACGCTAGATGCAGAGTAGTTAAACTGGATGTCTGATTTGGCATTTTTGTACAATCTGGGGGCAACAATTGAGATAACATAAAAATGACCACAAGTGACAATTTTGCAGAATTTATGCCTTTCGCGTTTGGCCAAAATAATATTTGCAAAAAAGTTGCCAATTTAGTCTCAGTCTATCATTTCACACTTGACGAGCTACTATAGATGATAAATTGGACACTTTGTGACAGAAAAAATAGATAAGATAAAAGTGAAAAACAAATTTTACGAAGAAATGTTCCTAACAACTTGTTTGTGTCCTACCACTAAACAGTGAGTCCCAGACAATTATTTTACACATGAATAGACACGCTAGATGCAGAGTAGTTAAACTGGATGTCTGATTTGGCATTTTTTGTACAATCTGGGGGCAACAATTGAGATAACATAAAAATGACCACAAGTGACAATTTTGCAGAATTTATGCCTTTCGCGTTTGGCCAAAATAATATTTTCCAAAAAGTTGCCAATTTAGTCTCAGTCTATCATTTCACACTTGACGAGATACTCTAGATGAGAAATTGGACACTTTGGAGCTCATAGGTGACAGAAAAATAGATAAGATAAAAGTGAAAAACAAAATTTTACGAAGAAATGTTCCTAACAACTTGTTTGTGTCCTACCACTAAACAGTGAGTCCCAGACAATTATTTTACACATGAATAGACACGCTAGATGCAGAGTAGTTAAACTGAATGTCTGATTTGGCATTTTGGTACAATCTGGGGGCAACAATTGAGATAACATAAAAATGACCACAAGTGACATTTTTGCAGAATTTATGCCTTTCGCGTTTGGCCAAAATCATATTTTTGCAAAAAGTTGCCAATTTAGTCTCAGTCTATCATTTCACACTTGACGAGATACTCTAGATGATAAATTTGGACACTTTGGAGCTCGTTGGTGACAGAAAAAAAAATAGATAAGATAAAAGTGAAAAACAAATTTTACGAAGAAAATGTTCCTAACAACTTGTTTGTGTCCTACCACTAAACATTGAGTCCCAGACAATTATTTTACACATGAATAGACACGCTAGATGCAGAGTAGGTAAAACTGAATGTCTGATTTGGCATTTTGGTACAATCTGGGGGCAACAATTGAGATAACATAAAAATGACCACAAGTGACATTTTTTGCCAGAATTTATGCCTTACGCGTTTGGCCAAAATCATATTTTCCAAAAAGTTGCCAATTTAGTCTCAGTCTATCATTTCACACTTGACGAGATACTCTAGATGAGAAATTGGACACTTTGGAGCTCATTAGGTGACAGAAAAATAGATAAGATAAAAGTGAAAAACAAATTTTACGAAGAAATGTTCCTAACAACTTGTTTGTGTCCTACCACTAAACAGTGAGTCCCCAGACAATTATTTTACACATGAATAGACACGCTAGATGCAGAGTAGTTAAAAACTGGATGTCTGATTTGGCATTTTTGTACAATCTGGGGGCAACAATTGAGATAACATAAAAATGACCACAAGTGACATTTTGCAGAATTTATGCCTTTCGCGTTTGGCCAAAATCATATTTTCCAAAAAGTTGCCAATTTAGTCTCAGTCTATCATTTCACACTTGACGAGATACTCTAGATGAGAAATTGGACACTTTGGAGCTCATAGGTGACAGAAAAATAGATAAGATAAAAGTGAAAAACAAATTTTACGAAGAAATGTTCCTAACAAACTTGTTTGTGTCCTACCACTAAACAGGAGTCCCAGACAATTATTTTACACATGAATAGACACGCTAGATGCAGAGTAGTTAAACTGGATGTCTGATTTGGCATTTTTGTACAATCTGGGGGCAACAATTGAGATAACATAAAAATGACCACAAGTGACATTTTTTGCAGAATTTATGCCTTTCGCGTTTGGGCCAAAATAATATTTGCAAAAAAAGTTGCCAATTTAGTCTCAGTCTATCATTTCACACTTGACGAGATACTCTAGATGATAAATTGGACACTTTTGGAGCTCGTTGGTGACAGAAAAATAGATAAGATAAAAGTGAAAAACAAATTTTACGAAGAATTGTTCCTAACAACTTGTTTGTGTCCTACCACTAAACAGTGAGTCCCAGACAATTATTTTACACATGAATAGACACGCTAGAATGCAGAGTAGGTAAACTGAATGTCTGATTTGGCATTTTTTTACAATCTGGGGGCAACAATTGAGATAAACATAAAAATGACCACAAGTGACATTTTTCCAGAATTTATGCCTTTTCGCGTTTGGCCAAAATCATATTTTCCAAAAAGTTGCCAATTTAGTCTCAGTCTATCATTTCACACTTGACGAGAATACTCTAGATGATAAATTGGACACTTTGGAGCTCATAGGTGACAGAAAAATAGATAAGATAAAAGTGAAAAACAAATTTTACGAAGAAATTTTCCTAACAACTTGTTTGTGTCCTACCACTAAACCTTGAGTCCCAGACAATTATTTTACACATGAATAGACACGCTAGATGCAGAGTAGTAAACTGGATGTCTGATTTTGGCATTTTTGGTACAATTCTGGGGGCAACAATTGAGATAACATAAAAAATGACCACAAGTGACATTTTTCCAGAATTTATTGCCTTTCGCGTTTGGCCAAATCCATATTTTTCCAAAAAAAAGTTGCCAATTTAGTCTCAGTCTATCATTTCAAACACTTGACGAGATACTCTAGATGAGAAATTGGACCCCACTTTTTCTCTCTTCTTTCCCCCCCCCCTCTTTGGAGCTCATGGTGACAGAAAAAATAGATAAGATAAAAGTGAAAAACAAATTTACGAGAATTGTTTCCTAAAATTGTTCCTAACAACTTGTTTGTGTCCCTACCACTAAACATTGAGTCCCAGACAATTATTTTACACATGAATAGACACGCTAGATGCAGAGTAGTTAAACTGAATGTCTGATTTGGCATTTTGGTACAATCTGGGGGCAACCAAATTGAGATAACATAAAAAAAAATGACCACAAGTGACTTTTTCCAGAATTTATGCCTTTCGCGTTTGGCCAAAAAATCATATTTTCGGAAAAAGTTTCCAATTTAGTCTCAGTTCTATCATTTCACACTTGACGAGATCCTCTAGATGATAAATTGGACACTTTGGAGCTCGTAGGTGACAGAAAAAGTAGATAAGATAAAAGTGAAAAACAAACAATTTTACGAAGAATTGTTCCTAACAACTTGTTTGTGTCCCTACCCACTAAACATTGAGTCCCAGACAATTATTTTACACATGAATAGACACGCTAGATGCAGAGTAGGTAAACTGAATGTCTGATTTGGCATTTTTGTACAATCTGGTTTGGGCAACAATTTGGCGATAACATAAAAATGACCACAAGTGACAATGTTTTTCCAGAATTATGCCTTTCGCGTTTGGCCAAAAATCATATTTTCAAAAAAGTTGCCAATTCTAGTCTCAGTCTATCATTTCACACTTGACGAGATACTCTAGGAGATAAATTGGACACTTTGGAGCTCGTGGGTGACAGAACAAATAGATAAGATAAAAGTGAAAAAACAAATTTTACGAAGATTGTTCCTAACAACTTGTTTTGTGTCCTACACTAAACATCTGAGTCCTAGACAATTATTTTACACATAAATAGACACGCTAGATGCAGAGTAGGTAAACTGATGTCTGATTTGGCATTTTGGTACAATCTGGGGGCAACACTTGAGATAACATAAAAATGACCACATGTGACATTTTTCCAGAATTTATGCCTTTCGCGTTATGCCAAATTAATATTTTTCCAAAAAGTTGCCAATTTAGTCTCAGTCTATCATTTCACACTTGGCGAGATACTCTAGATGAGAAATTGGACACTTTGGAGTCTCAATAGGTGACATGAAATATAGATAAAGATAAAAGTGAAAACCAAATTTTACGAAGAATTGTTTCCCTAACCAACTTGGTTTGTTTCTACCAAAAACTAAAAAAAACAGTGAGTCCCAGACAATTATTTTACACATGAATAGACACCGCTGATGCAGAGTAGTTAAACTGGATGTCTGATATTGGCATTTTTGTACAATCTGGTGGCAACAATTGAGATAACATAAAAATGACCACAAGTGACATTTTTTCCAGAATTTATGCCTTTACGCGTTTGGCCAAAATCATATTTTCCAAAAAGTTGCCATTTAGTCTCAGTCTATCATTTCACACTTGACGATGATACAACTAGATGAGAAATTGGACACTTTGGAGCTCGATGGTGACAGAAAAAAATAGATAAGATAAAGTGAAAAACAATTTTACGAAGAAATTGTTCCTAACAACTTGTTTGATGTCCTACCACTAAACATTGAGTCCCAGACAATTATTTTTACACATGAATAGACACGCTAGATGCAGAGTAAGATAAACTGAATGTCGGATGTGGCATTTTTGTACAATCTGGGGGGCAACAGTTGAGATAACATAAAAAATGACCACAAGTTACATTTTTGCGGAATTTATGCCTTTTTCGCGTTGGCCAAAATCATATTTTTGCAAAAAGTTGCCAATTTAGTCTCAGTCTATCATTTCACACTTGACGAGATACTCTAGATGAGAAATTGGGCACTTTGGATATCGTTGGTGACAGAAAAAATAGATATGATAAAAAGTGGAAAAACAAATTTTACGAAGAAATGTTTCCTAACAACTTGTTTGTGTCCTACACTAAAAAATGTGAGTCCCAGACAATTTTTTTACACATGAATAGACACGCTAGATGCAGAGTAGTTAAACTGATGTCTGATTTAACATTTTTATACAATCTGGGGGCAACAATTGAGATAACATAAAAAATGACCACAAGCGAACAATTTTGCAGAATTTATGCCTTTCGCGTTGTGGATCAAAATAATATTTGCGAAAAAAGTTGCCAATTTAGTCTCAGTCTATCATTTCACAACTTGACGAGATACTCTAGATGATAAATTGGACACTTTAGGAGCTCGTTGGTGACAGAAACATAGATAAGATAAAAGTGAAAAAACAAATTTTAACGAAGAATTGTTCCTAACAACTTGTTTGTGTCCTTACCCCCCCCGCCCCACTAAACAACCGCTTGAGCAACCCACCGTCCCACCACTACATTGAGTCCCAAATTATTTTACACCATGAATAGACACGCTAGATGCAGAGTAGGTAAATACTGATATGTCTGATTTGGCATTTTGGTACAATCTGGGGGCAACAATTGAGATAACATAAAAATGACCACTTGCGACAGTTTTTCCAGAATTTATGCCTTTTCGCGTTTTGGCCAAAGTCATATTTTCTCCAAAAGTTTGCCAATTAGTCTCAGTCTATCATTTCACACTTCGACGAAATACTCTAGATGAATCTAACAACTTGTTTGTGTCCTACCACTAAACATTGAGTCCCAGACAATTATTTTACACATGAATAGACACGTTAGATGCCAGAGTAGTTAAACTGGATGTCTGATTTGGCATTTTGGTACAATCTGGGGGCAACAAGTGAGATAACATAAAAATGACCACAAGTGACATTTTTTGCAGAATTTATGCCTTACGCGTTTGGCCAAAATCATATTTGCAAAAAGTTGCCAATTTAGTCTCAGTCTATCATTTCACACTTGACGAGATACTCTAGATGATAAATTGGACACTTTGGAGCTCGTTGGTGACAGAAAAATAGATAAGATAAAAGTGAAAATCAAATTTTACGAAGAAGAATTTTTTCAGTTTTTGCTAACAAACTTGTTTTTGTGAGAAATGGGACCCACTTTGATCATTGTTTGAAAAAAACAAATTTTCCTACCACTTGTTGTGTCCTACCACTAAACAGTGAGTCCCAGACAATTATTTTACACATGAATAGACACGCTAGATGCAGAGTAGGTAAACTTAATGTCTGATTTGGCATTTTTGTACAATCTGGGGGCAACAATTGAGATAACATAAAAATGACCACAAGTGACATTTTCCAGAATTTATGCCTTACGCGTTTGGCCAAAATCATATTTTCCAAAAAGTTGCCAATTTAGTCTCAGTCTATCATTTCACACTTGACGAGATACTCTAGATGAGAAATTGGACACTTTGGAGCTCATAGGTGACAGAAAAATAGATAAGATAAAAGTGAAAAACAAATTTTACGAAGAAATGTTCCTAACAACTTGTTTGTGTCCTACCACTAAACAGTGAGTCCCAGACAATTATTTTACACATGAATAGACACGCTAGATGCAGAGTAGGTAAACTGGATGTCTGATTTGGCATTTTGGTACAATCTGGGGGCAACAATTGAGATAACATAAAAATGACCACAAGTGACAATTTTCCAGAATTTATGCCTTACGCGTTTGGCCAAAATAATATTTGCAAAAAAGTTGCCAATTTAGTCTCAGTCTATCATTTCACACTTGACGAGATACTCTAGATGATAAATTGGACACTTTGGAGCTCGTTGGTGACAGAAAAATAGATAAGATAAAAGTGAAAAACAAATTTTACGAAGAATTGTTCCTAACAACTTGTTTGTGTCCTACCACTAAACAGTGAGTCCCAGACAATTATTTTACACATGAAATAGACACGCTAGATGCAGAGTAGGTAAACTGAATGTCTGATTTGGCATTTTTTATACAATCTGGGGGCAACAATTGAGATAACATAAAAATGACCACAAGTGACATTTTTCCAGAATTTATGCCTTTCGCGTTTGGCCAAAATCATATTTTCCAAAAAGTTACCAATTTAGTCTCAGTCTATCATTTCACACTTGACGAGATACTCTAGATGAAAAAATGGACACTTTGGAGCTCATAGGTGACAGAAAAATAGATAAGATAAAAGTGAAAAACAAATTTTACGAAGAAATGTTCCTAACAACTTGTTTGTGTCCTACCACTAAACATTTAGTCCCAGACAATTATTTTACACATGAATAGACACGAAAGATGCAGAGTAGTTAAAATGGATGTTTGATTTAGCAATTTGGTACAATCTGGGGGCAACAATTGAGATAACATAAAAATGACCACAAGTGACATTTTTCCAGAATTTATGCCTTTAGCGTTTGGCCAAAATAATTTTTTTTTAAAGTTGCCAATTTAGTCTCAGTCTATCATTTCACACTTGACGAGATATTCTAGATGAGAAATTGGACACATTGGAGCTCATAGGTGACAGAATAATAGATAAGATAAAAGTGAAAAACAAATTTTACGAAGAAATGTTCCTAACAACTTGTTTGTGTCCTACCACTAAACAGTGAGTCCCAGACAATTATTTTACACATGAATAGACACGCTAGATGCAGAGTAGGTAAACTGAATGTCTGATTTGGCATTTTGGTACAATCTGGGGGCAACAATTGAGATAACATAAAAATGACCACAAGTGACATTTTGCCAGAATTTATGCCTTTCGCGTTTGGCCGTAATAATATTTGCAAAAAAGTTGCCAATTTAGTCTCAGTCTATCATTTCACACTTGACGAGATACTCTAGATGATAAATTGGACACTTTGGAGCTCATAGGTGACAGAAAAAAAGATAAGATAAAAGTGAAAAACAAATTTTACGAAGAAATTGTTCCTAACAACTTGTTTGTGTCCTACCACTAAACAGTGAGTCCCAGACAATTATTTTACACATGAATAGACACGCTAGATGCAGAGTAGGTAAACTGAATGTCTGATTTGGCATTTTGGTACAATCTGGGGGCAACAATTGAGATAACATAAAAATGACCACAAGTGACAATTTTTTCAGAATTTATGCCTTTCGCGTTTGGCCAAAATCATATTTTCCAAAAAGGTTGCCAATTTAGTCTCAGTCTATCATTTCACACTTGACGAGATACTCTAGATGAGAAATTGGACACTTTGGAGCTCATAGGTGACAGAAAAATAGATAAGATAAAAGTGAAAAACAAATTTTACGAAGAAATGTTCCTAACAACTTGTTTGTGTCCTACCACTAAAACAGTGAGTCCCAGACAATTATTTTACACATGAATAGACACGCTAGATGCAGAGTAGTTAAACTGGATGTCTGATTTGGCATTTTTGTACAATCTGGGGGGCAACAATTGAGATAACATAAAAATGACCACAAGTGACATTTTTGCAGAATTTATGCCTTACGCGTTTGGCCAAAATAATATTTGCAAAAAAGTTGCCAATTTAGTCTCAGTCTATCATTTCACACTTGACGAGATACTCTAGATGAGAAATTGGACACTTTGGAGCTCATAGGTGACAGAAAAATAGATAAGATAAAAGTGAAAAACAAATTTTACGAAGAAATGTTCCTAACAACTTGTTTGTGTCCTACCACTAAACAGTGAGTCCCAGACAATTATTTTACACATGAATAGACACGCTAGATGCAGAGTAGGTAAACTGAATGTCTGATTTGGCATTTTGGTACAATCTGGGGGCAACAATTGAGATAACATAAAAATGACCACAAGTGACAATTTTTGCAGAATTTATGCCTTTCGCGTTTGGCCAAAATCATATTTTCCAAAAAGTTGCCAATTTAGTCTCAGTCTATCATTTCACACTTGACGAGATACTCTAGATGATAAATTGGACACTTTGGAGCTCGTTGGTGACAGAAAAAAGATAAGATAAAAGTGAAAAATAAATTTTACGACGAATTGTTTCTAACAACTTATTTGTGTCCTACCACTAAACATTGAGTCCCAGACAATTATTTTACACATGAATAGACACGCTAGATGCAGAGTAGTTAAACTGGATGTCTGATTTGGCATTTTGGTACAATCTGGGGGCAACAATTGAGATAACATAAAAATGACCAGAAGTGACATTTTTCCAGAATTTATGCCTTACGCGTTTGGCCAAAATAATATTTGCAAAAAAGTTGCTAATTTAGTCCCAGTCTATCATTTCACACTTGACGAGCTACTATAGATGATAAATTGGACACTTTGGAACTCGTTTGTGACAGAAAAATAGATAAGATAAAAGTAAAAATCAAATTTTACGAAGAATTGTTCCTAACAACTTGTTTGTGTCCTACCACTAAACTGTGAGTCCCAGACAATTATTTTACACATGAATAGACACGCTAGATGCAGAGTAGGTAAACTGAATGTCTGATTTTGGCATTTTGGTACAATCTGGGGGCAACAATTCAGATAACATAAAAATGACCATAGTGACAATTTTGCAGAATTTATGCCCTTCGCGTTTAGAAAAAATCATATTTTCCAAAAAGTTGCCAATTTACTCTCAGTCTATCATTTCACACTTGACGAGATACTCTAGATGATAAATTGGACACTTTGGATCTCGTTGGTGACAGAAAAAAGATAAGATAAAAGTGAAAAATAAATTTCACGACGAATTGTTTCTAACAACTTATTTGTGTCCTACCACTAAACATTGAGTCCCAGACAATTATTTTACACATGAATAGACACGCTAGATGCAGAGTAGTTAAACTGGATGTCTGATTTGGCATTTTGGTACAATCTGGGGGCAACAATTCAGATAACATAAAAATGACCACAAGTGACAATTTTGCAGAATTTATGCCCTTCGCGTTTAGAAAAAAATCATATTTTCCAAAAAGTTGCCAATTTAGTCTCTGTCTATCATTTCACACTTGACGAGATACTCTAGATGATAAATTGGACACTTTGGAGCTTGTTGGTGACAGAAAAAAGATAAGATAAAAGTGAAAAATAAATTTTACGACGAATTGTTTCTAACAACTTATTTGTGTCCTACCACTAAACATTGAGTCCCAGACAATTATTTTACACATGAATAGACACGCTAGATGCAGAGTAGTTAAACTGGATGTCTGATTTGGCATTTTGGTACAATCTGGGGGCAACAATTGAGATAACATAAAAATGACCACAAGTGACATTTTTCCAGAATTTATGCCTTACGCGTTTGGCCAAAATAATATTTGCAAAAAAGTTGCTAATTTAGTCCCAGTCTATCATTTCACATTTGACGAGCTACTATAGATAATAAATTGGACACTTTGGAACTCGTTTGTGACAGAAAAATAGATAAGATAAAAGTGAAAATCAAATTTTACGAAGAATTGTTCCTAACAACTTGTTTGTGTCCTACCACTAAACAGTGAGTCCCAGACAATTATTTTACACATGAATAGACACGCTAGATGCAGAGTAGGTAAACTGAATGTCTGATTTGGCATTTTAGTACAATCTGGGGGAAACAATTGAGATAACATAAAAATGACCACAAGTGACAATTTTGCAGAATTTATGCCGTTCGCGTTTAGAAAAAAATCATATTTTCCAAAAAGTTGCCAATTTAGTCTCAGTCTATCATTTCACACTTGACGAGATACTCTAGATGATAAATTGGAAACTTTGGAGCTCGTTGGTGACAGAAAAAAGATAAGATAAAAGTGAAAAACCAATTTTACGACGAATTGTTTCTAACAACTTATTTGTGTCCTACCACTAAACATTAAGTCCCAGACAATTATTTTACACATGAATAGACACGCTAGATGCAGAGTAGGTAAACTGAATGTCTGATTTGGCATTTTGGTACAATCTGGGGGCAACAATTGAGATAACATAAAAATGACCACAAGTGACATTTTTCGAGAATTTATAGATAAGATAAAAGTGAAAAACCAATTTTACGAAGAAATGTTCCTAACAACTCGTTTGTGTCCTACCACTAAAAAGTGAGTCCCAGACAATTATTTTACACATGAATAGACACGCTAGATGCAGAGTAGGTAAACTGAATATCTGGTTTTGGATTTTGGAACAATCTGGGGGCAACAATTGAGATAACATAAAAATGACCACAAGTGACATTTTTCCAGAATTTATGCCTTACGGGTTTGGCCAAAATCATATTTGCAAAAAAGTTGCCAATTTAGTCCTAGTCTATCATTTCACACTTGACGAGATACTCTAGATAAGCAATTGGACGTTTTGGAGCTCGTTGGTGACAGAAAAATAGATAAGATAAAAGTGTTAAACAAATTTTGCGAAGAAATGTTCCTAACAACTTGTTTGTGTCCTACCACTAAACATTGAGTCTCAGACAATTATTTTACACATGAATAGACACGCTAGATGCAGAGTAGTTAAACTGGATGTCTAATTTGACATTTTTGTACAATCTGGGTGCAACAATTGAGATAACATAAAAATGACCATAAGTGACATTTTTCGAGAATTTATAGTTAAGATATGTGAAAAACAAATTTTACGAAGAAATGTTCCTAACAACTTGTTTGTGTCATACCACTAAACATTGAGTAACAGACAATTATTTTACACATGAATAGACACGCTAGATGCAGAGTAGGTAAACTGAATATCTGATTTGGCATTTTTGTACAATCTGGGGGCAACAATTGAGATAACATAAAAATGACCACAAGTGATAATTTTGCAGAATTTATGCCTTACGCGTTTGGCCAAAATAATATTTGCAAAAAAGGTGCCAATTTAGTCTCAGTCTATCATTTCACACTTGACGAGATACTCTAGATGAGAAATTGGAAACTTTGGAGCTCGTTGGTGACAGAAAAATGGATAAGATAAAAGTGAAAAACAAATTTTACGAAGAATTGTTCCTAACAACTTGTTTGTGTCCTACCACTAAACAGTGAGTGCCAGACAATTATTTTACACATGAATAACGCTAGATGCAGAGTAGGTAAACTGAATGTCTGATTTGGCATTTTGGTACAATCTGGGGGCAACATTTGAGATAACATAAAAATGACCACAAGTGACATTTTTCCAGAAATTATGCCTTTCGCGTTTGGCCAAAATCATATTTTCTAAAAAGTTGCCAATTTAGTCTCAGTCTATCATTTCACACTTGACGAGATACTCTAGATGAGAAATTGGACACTTTGGAGCTCATAGGTACCGGAAAAATAGATAAGATAAAAGTGAAAAACAAATTTTACGAAGAAATGTTCCTAACAACTTGTGTCCTACCACTAAACAGTGAGTCCCAGACAATTATTTTACACATGAATAGACACGCTAGATGCAGAGTAGGTAAACTGAATGTCTGATTTGGCATTTTGGTACAATCTGGGGGCAACAATTGAGATAACATAAAAATGACCACAAGTGACATTTTTCAAGAATTTATGCCTTTCGCGTTTGGCCAAAATCATATTTTCCAAAAAGTTGCCAATTTAGTCTCAGTGTATCATTTCAAACTTGACGAGATACTCTAGATGAGAAATTGGACACTTTGGAGCTCATAGGTGACAGAAAAATAGATAAGATAAAAGTGAAAAACAAATTTTACGAAGAAATGTTCCTAACAACTACTTTGTGTCCTACCACTAAAAAGTGAGTCCTAGACAATTATTTTACACATGAATAGACACGCTAGATGCAGAGTAGTTAAACTGGATGTCTGATTTGGCATTTTTGTACAATCTGGGGGCAACAATTGAGATAACATAAAAATAACCACAAGTGACAATTTTGCAGAATTTATGCCTTTCTCGTTTGGCCAAAATAATATTTGCAAAAAAGTTGCCAATTTAGTCTCAGTCTATCATTTCACACTTGACGAGCTACTATAGATGATAAATTGGACACTTTGGAACTCATTGGTGACAGAAAAATAGATAAGATAAAAGTGAAAATCAAATTTTACGAAGAATTGTTCCTAGCAACTTGTTTGTGTCCTACCACTAAACAGTGAGTCCCAGACAATTATTTTACACATGAATAGACACGCTAGATGCAGAGTAGGTAAACTGAATGTCTTATTTGGCATTTTGGTATAATCTGGGGGCAACAATTGAGAAAACATAAAAATGACCACAAGTGACAATTTTGCAGAATTTATGTCCTTCGCGTTTAGCCAAAATCATATTTACCAAAAAGTTGCCAATTTAGTCTCAGTCTATCATTTCACACTTGACGAGATACTCTAGATGATAAATTGGACACTTTGGAGCTCGTTGGTGACAGAAAAATAGATAAGATAAAAGTGAAAAACAAATTTTACGAAGAATTGTTCCTAACATCTTTTTTGTTTCCTACCACTAAACAGTGAGTCCCAGACAATTATTTTACACATGGAAAACGCTTGATGCAGAGTAGGTAAACTGAATGTCTGATTTGGCATTTTGGTACAATCTGGGGGCAACATTTGAGATAACATAAAAATGACCACAAGTGACATTTTTCCAGAATTTATGCCTTTCGCGTTTGGCCAAAATCATATTTGCCAAAAAGTTGCCAATTTAGTCTCAGTCTATCATTTCACACTTGACGAGCTACTCTAGATGAGAAATGTGACACTTTGGAGCTCATAGGTGACAGAAATATAGAAAAGATAAAAGTGAAAATCAAATTTTACGAAGAATTGTTCCTAACAACTTGTTTGTGTCCTACCACTAAACAGTGAGTCCCAGACAATTATTTTACACATGAATAGACACGCTAGATGCAGAGTAGGTAAACTGAATGTCTCATTTGGCATTTTGGTACAATCTGGGGCAACAATTGAGATAACATAAAAATGACCACAAGTGAAATTTTTCCAGAATTTATGCCTTTCGCGTTTGGCCAAAATCATATTTTCCAAAAAGTTGCCAATTTAGTCTCAGTGTATCATTTCAAACTTGACGAGATACTCTAGATAATAAATTGGACACTTTGGAGCTCATAGGTGACAGAAAAATAGATAAGATAAAAGTGAAAAACAAATTTTACGAAGAAATGTTCCTTACAACTTGTTTGTGTCCTACCACTAAACAGTGAGTCCTAGAAATTATTTTACACATGAATAGACACGCTAGATGCAGAGTAGTTAAACTGGATGTCTGATTTGGCATTTTTTTTACAATTTGGGGGCAACAATTGAGATAACATAAAAATGACCACAAGTGACGATTTTGCAGAATTTATGCCTTTCGCGTTTGGCCAAAATCATATTTGCAAAAAAGTTGCCAATTTAGTCTCAGTCTATCATTTCACACTTGACGAGCTACTATAGATGATAAATTGGACACTTTGGAACTCGTTGGTGACAGAAAAATAGATAAGATAAAAGTGAAAATCAAATTTTACGAAGAATTGCTCCTAACAACTTGTTTGTGTCCTACCACTAAACAGTGAGTCCCAGACAATTATTTTACACATGAATAGACACGCTAGATGCAGAGTAGGTAAACTGAATGTCTGATTTGGCATTTTGGTACAATCTGGGGGCAACAATTGAGATAACATAAAAATGACCACAAGTGACATTTTTCCAGAATTTATGCCTTTCGCGTTTGGCCAAAATCATATTTTCCAAAAAGTTGCCAATTTAGTCTCAGTGTATCATTTCAAACTTGACGAGATACTAATTATTTTACACATGAATAGACACGCTAGATGCAGAGTAGTTAAACTGGATGTCTGATTTGGCATTTTTGTACAATCTGGGGGCAACAATTGAGATAACATAAAAATGACCACAAGTGACAATTTTGCAGAATTTATGCCTTTCGCGTTTGGCCAAAATCATATTTGCAAAAAAGTTGCCAATTTAGTCTCAGTCTATCATTTCACACTTGACGAGATACTCTAGATGATAAATTGGACACTTTTGGAGCTCATTGGTGACAGAAAAATAGATAAGATAAAAGTGAAAATCAAATTTTACGAAGAATTGTTCCTAACAACTTGTTTGTGTCCTACCACTAAACAGTGAGTCCCAGACAATTATTTTACACATGAATAGACACGCTAGATGCAGAGTAGGTAAAACTGATGTCTTATTTGGCATTTTGGTACAATCTGGGGCGCAACAATTGAGATAACATAAAAATGACCACAAGTGACATTTTTCCAGAATTTATGCCTTTCGCGTTTGGCCAAAATCATATTTTCCAAAAAGTTGCCAATTTAGTCTCAGTGTATCATTTCACACTTGACGAGATACTCTAGATGAGAAATTGGACACTTTGGAGCTCATAGGTGACAGAAAAATAGATAAGATAAAAGTGAAAAATAATTTTTACGAAGAAATGTTCCTAACAACTTGTTTGTGTCCTACCACTAAACAGTGAGTCCCAGACAATTATTTTACACATAAATAGACACGCTAGATGCAGAGTAATTAAACTGAATGTCTGATTTGGCATTTTTGTACACTCTGGGGGCAACAATTGAGATAACATAAAAATGACCACAAGTGACAATTTTGCAGAATTTATGCCTTCGCGCGTTTGGCCAAAATCATATTTTCCAAAAAGTTGCCAATTTAGTCTCAGTCTATCATTTCACACTTGACGAGATACTCTAGATGAGAAATTGGACACTTTGGAGCTCATTGGTGACAGAAAAATAGATAAGATAAAAGTGAAAAACAAATTTTACGAAGAATTGTTCCTAACAACTTTTTTGTGTCCTACCACTAAACAGTGAGAGTCCCAGACAATTATTTTACACATGAATAACACGCTAGATGCAGAGTAGGTAAACTGAATGTCTGATTTGGCATTTTTGTACAATCTGGGGGCAACAATTGAGATAACAAAAAATGACCACAAGTGACATTTTTCCTGAATTTATGCCTTTCGCGTTTGGCCAAAATCATATTTGCCAAAAAGTTGCCAATTTAGTCTCAGTCTATCATTTCACACTTGACGAGCTACTCTAGATGAGAAATGTGACACTTTGGAGCTCATAGGTGACAGAAAAATAGATAAGATAAAAGTGAAAATCAAATTTTACGAAGAATTGTTCCTAACAACTTGTTTGTGTCCTACCACTAAACAGTGAGTCCCAGACAATTATTTTACACATGAATAGACACGCTAGATGCAGAGTAGGTAAACTGAATGTCTGATTTGGCATTTTGGTACAATCTGGGGCAACAATTGAGATAACATAAAAATGACCACAAGTGACATTTTTCCAGAATTTATGCCTTTCGCGTTTGGCCAAAATCATATTTTCCAAAAAGTTGCCAATTTAGTCTCAGTGTATCATTTCAAACTTGACGAGATACTCTAGATGAGAAATTGGACACTTTGGAGCTCATAGGTGACAGAAGAATAGATAAGATAAAAGTGAAAAATAAATTTTACGAAGAAATGTTCCTAACAACTTGTTTGTGTCCTACCACTAAAAAGTGAGTCCCAGACAATTATTTTACACATAAATAGACACGCTAGATGCAGAGTAATTAAATTGGATGTCTAATTTGGCATTTTTGTACATTCTGGGTGCAACAATTGAGATAACATAAAAATGACCACAAGTGACAATTTTGCAGAATTTATGTCCTTCGCGTTTAGCCAAAATCATATTTTCCAAAAAGTTGCCAATTTAGTCTCAGTCTATCATTTCACACTTGACGAGATACTCTAGATGATAAATTGGACACTTTGGAGCTCGTTGGTGACAGAAAAATAGATAAAGATAAAAAGTGAAAAACAAATTTTACGAAGAATTGTTCCTAACAACTTGTTTGTTTCCTACCACTAAACAGTGAGTCCCAGACAATTATTTTACACATGAAAAACGCTTGATGCAGAGTAGGTAAACTGAATGTCTGATTTGGCATTTTGGTACAATCTGGGGGCAACATTTGAGATAACAAAAAAATGACCACAAGTGACATTTTTCCTGAATTTATGCCTTTCGCGTTTGGCCAAAATCATATTTGCCAAAAAGTTGCCAATTTAGTCTCAGTCTATCATTTCACACTTGACGAGCTACTCTAGATGAGAAATTGGACACTTTGGAGCTCATAGGTGACAGAAATATAGAAAAGATAAAAGTGAAAATCAAATTTTACGAAGAATTGTTCCTAACAACTTGTTTGTGTCCTACCACTAAACAGTGAGTCCCAGACAATTATTTTACACATGAATAGACACGCTAGATGCAGAGTAGGTAAACTGAATGTCTGATTTGGCATTTTGGTACAATCTGGGGCAACAATTGAGATAACATAAAAATGACCACAAGTGACATTTTTCCAGAATTTATGCCTTTCGCGTTTGGCCAAAATCATATTTTCCAAAAAGTTGCCAATTTAGTCTCAGTGTATCATTTCAAACTTGACGAGATACTCTAGATGAGAAATTGGACACTTTGGAGCTCATAGGTGACAGAAGAATAGATAAGATAAAAGTGAAAAATAAATTTTACGAAGAAATGTTCCTAACAACTTGTTTGTGTCCTACCACTAAAAAGTGAGTCCCAGACAATTATTTTACACATAAATAGACACGCTAGATGCAGAGTAATTAAATTGGATGTCTAATTTGGCATTTTTGTACATTCTGGGTGCAACAATTGAGATAACATAAAAATGACCACAAGTGACAATTTTGCAGAATTTATGTCCTTCGCGTTTGGCCAAAATCATATTTTCCAAAAAGTTGCCAATTTAGTCTCAGTCTATCATTTCACACTTGACGAGATACTCTGGATGATAAATTGGACACTTTGGAGCTCGTTGGTGACAGAAAAATAGATAAGATAAAAGTGAAAAACAAATTTTACGAAGAATTGTTACTAACATCTTTTTTGTTTCCTACCACTAAACAGTGAGTCCCAGACAATTATTTTACACATGAAAAACGCTTGATGCAGAGTAGGTAACTGAATGTCTGATTTGGCATTTTGGTACAATCTGGGGGCAACAATTTGAGATAACAAAAAATGACCACAAGTGACATTTTTCCTGAATTTATGCCTTTCGCGTTTGGCCAAAAATCATATTTGCCAAAAAGTTGCCAATTTAGTCTCAGTCTATCATTTCACACTTGACGAGCTACTATAGATGAGAAATTGGACACTTTGGAGCTCATAGGTGACAGAAAAATAGATAAGATAAAAGTGAAAATCAAATTTTACGAAGAATTGTTCCTACAACTTGTTTGTGTCCTACCACTAAACAGTGAGTCCCAGACA
Source organism: Candidula unifasciata (assembly GCA_905116865.2). Lineage (NCBI taxonomy): Eukaryota > Metazoa > Mollusca > Gastropoda > Stylommatophora > Geomitridae > Candidula > Candidula unifasciata. Next base: position 2,383 of record CAJHNH020004269.1, on the reverse strand, counting down.
ATTATTTTACACATGAATAGACACGCTAGATGCAGAGTAGGTAAACTGAATGTCTGATTTGGCATTTTGGTACAATCTGGGGGCAACAATTGAGATAACATAAAAATGACCACAAGTGACATTTTTCCAGAATTTATGTCTTTCGCGTTTGGCCAAAATCATATTTTCCAAAAAGTTGCCAATTTAGTCTCAGTCTATCATTTCAAACTTGACGAGATACTCTAGATGAGAAATTGGACACTTTGGAGCTCATAGGTGACAGAAAAATAGATAAGATAAAAGTGAAAAACAAATTTTACGAAGAAATGTTCCTATCAACTTGTTTGTGTCCTACCACTAAAAAGTGAGTCCCAGACAATTATTTTACACATGAATAGACACGCTAGATACAGAGTAATTAAATTGGATGTCTAATTTGGCATTTTTGTACAATCTGGGGGCAACAATTGAGATAAAATAAAAATGACCACAAGTGACAATTTTGCAGAATTTATGCCCTTCGCGTTTAGCCAAAATCATATTTTCCAAAAAGTTGCCAATTTAGTCTTAGTCTATCATTTCACACTTGACGAGATACTCTAGATGATAAATTGGACACTTTGGATCTCATTGGTGACAGAAAAATAGATAAGATAAAAGTGAAAATCAAATTTTACGAAGATTTGTTCCTAACAACTTCTTTGTGTCCTACCACTAAAAAGTGAGTCCCAGACAATTATTTTACACATGAATAGACACGCTAGATGCAGAGTAGGTAAACTGAATGTCGGATTTGGCATTTTGGTACAATCTGGGGGCAACAATTGAGAAAACATAAAAATGACCAAAAGTGACATTTTTCCAGAATTTATGCCTTTCGCGTTTGGCCAAAATAATATTTTCCAAAAAGTTGCCAATTTAGTCTCAGTGTATCATTTCAAACTTGACGAGATACTCTAGATGAGAAATTGGACACTTTGGAGCTCATGGGTGACAGAAAAATAGATAAGATAAAAGTGAAAAACAAATTTTACGAAGAATTGTTCCTAACAACTTTTTGTGTCCTACCACTAAACTGTGAGTCCCAGACAATTATTTTACACATGAATAGAACGCTAGATGCAGAGTAGTTAAACTGAATGTCTGATTTGGCATTTTGGTACAATCTGGGGGCAACAATTGAGATAACATAAAATGACCACAAGTGACAATTTTTCCAGAATTTATGCCTTTCGCGTTTGGCCAAAATCATATTTTGCAAAAAAGTTGCCAATTTAGTCTCAGTCTATCATTTCACACTTGACGAGCTACTCTAGATGAGAAATTGGACACTTTGGAGCTCATTGGTGACAGAAATATAGATAAGATAAAAGTGAAAATCAAATTTTACGAAGAATTGTTCCTAACAACTTGTTTGTGTCCCTACCACTAAACAGTGAGTCCCAGACAATTATTTTACACATGAATAGACACGCTAGATGCAGAGTAGGTAAACTGAATGTCTGATTTGGCATTTTGGTACAATCTGGGGCAACAATTGAGATAACATAAAAATGACCACAAGTGACATTTTTCCAGAATTTATGCCTTTCGCGTTTGGCCAAAATCATATTTTCCAAAAAGTTGCCAATTTAGTCTCAGTGTATCATTTCAAACTTGACGAGATACTCTAGATGAGAAATTGGACACTTTGGAGCTCATAGGTGACAGAAATATAGATAAGATAAAAGTGAAAAATAAATTTTACGAAGAAATGTTCCTAACAACTTGTTTGTGTCCTACCACTAAAAAGTGAGTCCCAGACAATTATTTTACACATAAATAGACACGCTAGATGCAGAGTAATTAAATTGGATGTCTAATTTGGCATTTTTGTACATTCTGGGTGCAACAATTGAGATAACATAAAAATGACCACAAGTGACAATTTTGCAGAATTTATGTCCTTCGCGTTTAGCCAAAATCATATTTTCCAAAAAGTTGCCAATTTAGTCTCAGTCTATCATTTCACACTTGACGAGATACTCTAGATGATAAATTGGACACTTTGGAGCTCGTTGGTGACAGAAAAATAGATAAGATAAAAGTGAAAAACAAATTTTACGAAGAATTGTTCCTAACATCTTTTTTGTTTCCTACCACTAAACAGTGAGTCCCAGACAATTATTTTACACATGAAAAACGCTTGATGCAGAGTAGGTAAACTGAATGTCTGATTTGGCATTTTGGTACAATCTGGGGGCAACATTTGAGATAACAAAAAAATGACCACAAGTGACATTTTTCCTGAATTTATGCCTTTCGCGTTTGGCCAAAATCATATTTGCCAAAAAGTTGCCAATTTAGTCTCAGTCTATCATTTCACACTTGACGAGCTACTCTAGATGAGAAATGTGACACTTTG
>CAJHNH020004268.1:506654-552301 GCA_905116865.2 Candidula unifasciata | reverse complement strand
TATAATATGTTTTAGTATGTGAGCATAAAATTTTTTTTGTTTTGTGTGTTTGTGTGCTGTGGGTGTAGTTTTGTGTATGTTTTTGTTCATTAAAAAAAAAAAATCAAAAACGCGTGCTCCGTGGTTTGTGAGGCGTGTCTAGTGTGAAAACCATTTGTAAAAAAAAAAATAAAAAAGGGGTGCCAGAGCCGGATAGTGCTCTATACTTTTTTAAATTCCAACTGCCAACAAAAAAATTCGAAAAATGAAGAGTTGAAATGTTGACACAAACGGTTATTTGTACCGGCGAATTAAAACTCGTGCTTTTTGCTGAAGGGGGGGACATTTTTCCGCACGGGAAATATTTTGATGTTTTAGTCTTTGACAAACAACAAAAAAAACACACACATTTCAACTGTATCTAGTACACAGAAGGTGGGTCGAGTTTTGAGACCGTTAATAAACTGTTTTTCTTTCTTTCTGCATCTGTGAATTTCCTGAATAACTACACATTTATTTCAAGTGTATATTCTGGTAACACGATTGTTTGTGGTTGCTAATCATGTTAATCTCATCAAATTATTGTTTTCGTAACTATTAGACCTCACCAGTTTTTACACTAAAAGTACATTTATTGTTTTCACAATAAAACAGGCTGCAACTTCTCGCCATCGACAAACGTGGTAATGTAGTACTCTAGAAGTTACCGTACCCAAGATGAAGGAACATGCAAAGCAGTACTCGCCGTTCTTGCGGATTTAATCTGAGTTGCGTCGCCGTCCCGCCAGGAGTCACCTGTAAGTATTTTTGTCCTACTTGCCACATTCCATTGAAAAAAAAACCATCCAAGAACTTATGGCCTTGAATATTCTAGTAAATTGTTTCTTCGCAAAATATTTAGAAATCACCAAAAGCTAACAAAAATACTTTTTTTTTTCTAACCAAGCCTTCTGAATTTTGTAGGCCAAAATAGAATAGTAACGTCTGATACAATAGGAATCGCACGCATTAACTGTTAGAGTTTAATTCCTTAAATAGCTATTGTTGTGAAACAACAATAGCTATTTAAGAAATGGCTATAGCTTTAGCTATAGTCTGTACCTCTATTCAGTTTTATCCTCTGTAATCCTATACATCAGCACATTGGCACCTATGAACCTCTTTTAACAGCCGAAAAGTGGAAAAAATGCAATGGTATAGACATGTAAAAAGATTTAACGGCCTCTTAAAAACAATACTGCAGGGCTCAGTAGAGGGAAAGAGGAGAAGAGACAGACCAAAAAAGACCTGGTTACAGAACCTGACTGACTGGACAGGCCTCAAGCATGCAACAATGAAGTCCATCGCAACTGACCACTACAGGTGGAAAGAGCTGATCAGATAGTCAACAGAAACTGATGACCTAACGACTCGTAGTGTTTCGTGATGATGATGAAGATAATGAATCCTATACAAATTAGGGATGAAATCTAGTAAAGCATCCTTGGCCTCTTTCAAACACTTCGTCTTTCTGTTTCATATTTAATTATTCTGCATAGTGGCTGAACTTTGAACCTCTTTTGACTGCAGTGAAAAGATGTAAAGTGTTACATTACGTAACGAAAGAAGGTACCCCCCCCCCCGCCCCCAAGATTTATTTTCAAAGGATTGTCCAATTCTGCAACGCATACAGGTCTTTACAGTCGGCATTCCAAGCAGCTCCGTCTTTTAGACCACAACCTGCATGTTATCAATAATGCATGATAGTGTGTATACAATACATATAAAATATTGCAATATAACACATCTCCCTGTATACACAAACATATACACACTCCCGAAAATGCACGTACAAACATACATTCTTATATGAATAGGATCTAGCAGCTTTCAAAAACAGTTCTACCAGGGGCTTTGCTAGTAGAAAAAAAGCGGAAAAGGGGGGGGGGGAGGGTGGGGGGGGAGGCGTGGGAAAGAGAACAGACCAGTGACAGCTTTTATACAAAACTTGACTGAGCAAAGACAGGACCCCTTGAGCATGCAGCGATGAAGTCCATTACATCAGACCCTCAAAGGTGGAGAGAGCTGATCAGACAGTCAACAGAAACTAGTCATTCAAGTGTCACGGAACGATGATGATGATGATGATGATAAATGTTTAACTTGCGCATCCTGGTTTCCTCCGTCCAAGCCACTCATTAATTCATTAATTCAATAATTCACAAGCTGGATAAATACAAATGGCCCCATTGTGTGTATGTAGGGGATAGGGGGATAAACCCACTAGAACAGCCCCCCCCCCTCCCCCCAGATACACTAGCATGTCGTGATTTTATGTGAGGGTCACATCAGATATCGCAGCCTAGCTGTACACCACATCACAGCATACAAAAATTACCCCCTTTAAGGTCGAATGGACGAGGAAACAAATTGGAGTAAGAGGGAGGGGGGTTGGTCATATAATTAGGAAGCAGAACGTAAATGTGTGGTGAATGTATTAGTAGTGTATGAGTTTTTTACTATTTCCGTTTCAGCCAAGACGGCCTCGACCAACTCCAGTCAGTGAGCCTGGGGTAAGATGTTCGTTTGTTCAGTTTTTTTTTTCTTCTTTCGATAGTTTATTATCTATATCCGCGATGTTGTCTCTAGTTTAAACTTCACGGTCTTTTGTAATTAACTCACCGATCCGTAAATTTAGGCCTTCAACGGTGCTTATAATGTGCCTAGTGTTAAAAGTCTTGATCTAAAAAATTTATGAAAAAAAAAGTTCTAAAAAGAATGAATTCGTTTTGTTTCTTTTTGTTCCTTGTTTTTTTTTTTTTAAAATTTATAGTTTTGTGTCAGTACCAAATCTTATCCTGTTCTCTTTTCTGTTAAAATAATTGTCCCAAAGGGGGGGGGGGGGGGAAAAGGTTTTTATTTTGCAGTTTCTTCATTTATATAAAATATCTAACTGTTTTGATATCGAACTTTCTCTTCAGGCTCTCACATATAGCATTATTGAGTGAATGAATGAATGCATTATTGCAAGAAGAATTGATATCACTGCACTGTGAACAAACAGTTCCCACAGTGGTGGTGCCAGTTGTAACATGATTACAAGTCGGTCGCTTCCCCTGCTTGACACGAATAAAATATCTATTGTTTTCTAGAAAATGATTATATTGCTAGAAGTGTATGTCTGATATATATATATAAATCTGCCTGCATGTCTGTTCTGTCTGTCTGGCTCTTAATCTATATGGCCGTGTATGGCTATGTGACAGCGGATGCCAAAGCATATAGCAGATACAGAGAAATAATATTTTTCATTCAATGCTTAATGATCACAATTCATTATGCTAGAGAACTGGCAGTACCTCATGCGATTAATTGCGTGTGCAAATACTGATTTGTTTTAACTGCTGCTTCCATCATCGATGAATTGTACTGATGGTGCCAAACTGTTTGTATTTGCACTTCTGACGACTGCCTCATGCATTTAAGACATGGGCGTGCTATTGGCTTTGTCGAGACAACAGTGTGGGCATTCTTATTGGTTTTATTCTTTTTCTTCTTTTTTTAAATGATTGCAAAGAAACGTAGCAGCTATGAGGTGACCCCCCTTGCTGCTAGAACTATGATTACCTGATTACCTGATCCACAGTTGTGTTTACCATCATCTTGTCACGCATACATATTCAGGTGACAGCAGGACCTCCACCCTCTGAAGCACCAGGAGTTGGACCGTCTGGTGAACCACCTGCTGTACTACCGAATGCAACTGAAAGTTATGTCAAGGTAAGTCGCTGTATTGAGCAGCTCGATACTTCGATATTTGGTTAGCTGTATTGAGCAGCTCGATACTTCGATATTTGGTTAGCTGTATTGAGCAGCTCGATACTTCGATATTTGGTTAGCTGTATTGAGCAGCTCGATACTTCGATATTTGGTTAGCTGTATTGAGCAGCTCGATACTTCGATATTTGGTTAGCTGTATTGAGCAGCTCGATACTTCGATATTTGGTTAGCTGTATTGAGCAGCTCGATACTTCGATATTTGGTTAGCTGTATTGAGCAGCTCGATACTTCGATATTTGGTTAGCTGTATTGAGCAGCTCGATACTTCGATACTTGATTACATATATATTCAGTGAGCAGAAAAAAAGGCACATCACAAAGAAGTCAGTTTTACCCCCCCCCCCGCCCCCCCCCCCCCCGCCCCGCCAACCACTCTCCCCTTTCCAACCACATTTTGATAAAATTTCTAGGTCACAAGGGAAAGGGTGTTAATGACCCGCTCGACAATGGTATTAAATCGCATCTATGGTCGCGAGAATATGAAAAAAAAAAAAAAACAACAACAACAATACACTGCATTGTGACAACAGAGATGAAATGCCTTAGAAGAGCATCAGGAGTTTCAAGAAAAAACAGAATACGAAAATCAGGAAATCAGACGAATGCTAAGAATTAAGCCAGTCTTACTGGTCATCAAAGAACGACAAATGAAGTGGTTTGGACACCTAACAAGAATGCCCTGGTACTATCTGCCACAGCGAGCCACACTAAAACGTTACAACGGGTATAGAGCGAGTGGAAGACCTCGGAAAATATGGAGTGATGGCATTAAGAACAGCCTTACAGAAAGGAACATCAGTCTTAATAGTGCTCTTGACAGAGCTCATCAACGAACAAACATCTCCCCCCGACACTTGGATGAGGTAAAAGAGGGAAGAGATGAAGAACAAATATCCTGGTTGTTTAGGTCTGAATAAAACGGGACTATGATTTTTTTTTTTTAATGTTTAAATTTTTTTAAGTATAGGCGCCACAGCACTTAGGACACTCCCACAAGCGCTCTGTCCTTACCTTCAGAAGAGTTTACTGGCATCCAAAAAGCCCTTACAACATATAGCTTGTCATGGATCAATTAACCAACAAGTTGAGCAGAACCAATCTATCAGGCCGTTCATTTCCTGATACGCCCGCATTAACCTGAGAAAAAAACCCAAAGGATGCTAACTACCTGGGACGTGTGAAGCGATGCTTGACACTTCTAAAACACGCGACTGTCGTCCTGCACACGGCAGGTAAACTTATTTACGTGCCGGATTCTTCCTTTGTTAACGTTTCACTAACTGTTCGTCGAACGCGCATTCTGAAGTGAAAACATCAGCATGTTGCAAGTCTTTTACAGAATGTCACTCTCATCAATGTCTGCCTCAAAAAACCTCGGCTTCTCGTCTGCTTTCCCGGCCTATTGCAGGCCAAACCGTTACTGAATCCCTCTGTCCATCTTATCGCTGGTCGGCCTCTGAAGTTATTTTCAGGCAGCATGCCTTCTGTTACTATTCTTTCCACTCTGCAGTGGATCCTAATGTGCCAAACATAATTCATTTCCTGAGACAGATTCTGTTTACTAGAGAGACGTTCTTGACGATCGAATCCTTTGTCGTGTCAGTACATTTGTGTATGCTTTGCGAATGGTATTATGAGACATGTAGTGAAATAATGCATGGAATTTATTAGCGTTCTATGTCTGAAGAATATAAGGCCAGACGGATGGACGGACAGACAAACACACAGACAGACAAATGGACACTCAAAAAGACAGACAGACAGACAGACATAGATAGATAGACAGACAGACAGAGACAGACAGACAGATAGATAGATAGATAGATAGATAGATAGATAGAAGATAGATAGATAGATAGATAGATAGATAGATAGATAGATAGATAGATAGATAGATAGATAGATAGATAGATAGATAGATCATAGATAGATAGATAGATAGATAGATAGAAAAAAAATTAGATAGATAGATAAAGATAGATAGATAGATATCATAGATAGATAGAGATAGATAGAAAGAAAGATAGATAGAAAGATAGAAAGAAAGAATAGATAGATAGACATAGATAGATAGATAGATAGAATAGATAGATAGATCGAGAAAGAAAGATAGATAGAAAGATAGAAGATAGATAGATAGATAGATAGATAGATAGATAGAAAGAATTAAAAAAAGAGAGAAAAACATTGGAAACAAAATTAATAAAAAAGCAAGAATAAAAAAATAAAAAAGAAAGAAAGAAAGAAAGAAAGAAAGAAAGATAAAAGAAGAAAAGAAAGATAGAAAAAAAGAAAGATAGAAAGAAAGAAAGAAAAGAAGAAAGAAAGAAAGAAAAAAGAGAAAATAAGAGAAAAGAAAGAAAGAAATAAATAAAAGAAAAGAAAATAAGAAGAAAGAAAGAGAATAAAAGAAAAGAAAGAAAGAAGAAAGAAAGTAATAGAAAGATAGAAAGAAAAGAAAGAAAGATAAAAAATAAAGAATAGAAGAGATAAAGAATATAAGAAATTAAGAAAAAAAGAATAAAAAGAAAAGAAAGAAAAAAAGTAAGAAAAGATAAATGAAATAATAGAAAGAAATAAAAGAAAATAAATAGAGAAATAAAGAAAGAAGAGAAAGATAGATAGAAAGAAAGAAAAGAAGAGAAAGAAAGAAAAAAAGAAAGAATCCTAAAGCTTTAGAAAATGAAAGAAAAAAAAGAAAAAAAAAAAACCAATAAAGATTTACCTGCTGAAATATTTAAAAAAGATAAATAAATAAAGAAAAGAAAGAAGAAAAAGAAAAAACAGTTTGTAGCAAGAAAGATTTGAAAGAAAGAAAAAGGAAAAGAAACTCCCAAAAGAAGGACCTGAAAAAGCAAAAAAAACAGCTTTACGTAGCACTAAAAAAAGGAGCACCTGTGGGCAGGTTATACCGGAAGAAACAGCCAGTAGCACAGGATTTGAAAGGAGCACCTTCCCAGCTGAACGAAACTGTCAGAGACACAAACAGCAAAGTAGAAAGAGTACCTGTAGCAGTGAGTCACACAGCCAGTAGAAGGACACGCTGTGTGGTAAGGCAAGATTCAGAAGGAGCACCTGTAGGGCAGTGAGTCACAACCAGTAAGAAGGCACAGTAGGAAATAGTCATAGGATTTGAAGGTGATGGGTCACAGCCAGTCCCAGCTGAAGCACCTGTAGGCAGTGAGACACAGCCAGGCACAGTAGAAGGAGCACCTGTAGGCAGTGAGTCACAGCCAGGCACAGTAGAAGGAGCACCTGTGGGCAGTGAGTCACAACCAGGCACAGTAGAAGGAGCACCTGTAGGCAGTGAGTCACAGCCAGGCACAGTAGAAGGAGCACCTGTAGGCAGTGAGTCACAGCCAGGCACAGTAGAAGGAGCACCTGTAGGTAGTGAGTCACAGCCAGGCACAGTAGAAGGAGAGCACCTGTAGGTAGTGAGTCACAAGCCAGGCACAGTAGGAGGAGGACCTTTGGGTGATGGATCACAGCCAGGCACAGTAGGAGGAGGACCTTTGGGTAATGGATCACAGCCAGGCACAGTAGGAGGAGCACCTGTAACCAGGCACACAGTAGAAGGAGCACCTGTAGGTAGTGAGTCACAACCAGGCACAGTAGAAGGAGCACCTGTAGGTAGTGAGTCACAACCAGGCACTGTAGGGTAGGTAGTGAGTCACAGCCAGGCACAGTAGAAGGAGCACCTGTAGGTAGTGAGTCACAACCAGGCACAGTAGAAGGAGCACCTGTAGGTAGTGAGTCACAGCCAGGCACAGTAGAAGGAGCACCTGTAGGTAGTGAGTCACAACCAGGCACAGTAGAAGGAGCACCTGTAGGTAGTGAGTCACAGCCAGGCACAGTAGAAGGAGCACCTGTAGGCAGTGAGTCACAGCCAGGCACAGTAGAAGGAGCACCTGTAGGTAGTGAGTCACAGCCAGGCACAGTAGAAGGAGCACCTGTAGGCAGTGAGTCACAGCCAGGCACAGTAGAAGGAGCACCTGTAGGTAGTGAGTCACAGCCAGGCACAGTAGAAGGAGCACCTGTAGGTAGTGAGTCACAACCAGGCACAGTAGAAGGAGCACCTGTAGGCAGTGAGTCACAACCAGGCACAGTAGAAGGAGCACCTGTAGGCAGTGAGTCACAACCAGGCACAGTAGAAGGAGCACCTGTAGGTAGTGAGTCACAACCAGGCACAGTAGAAGGAGCACCTGTAGGTAGTGAGTCACAACCAGGCACAGTAGAAGGAGCACCTGTAGGTAGTGAGTCACAACCAGGCACAGTAGAAGGAGCACCTGTAGGTAGTGAGTCACAACCAGGCACAGTAGAAGGAGCACCTGTAGGTAGTGAGTCACAACCAGGCACAGTAGAAGGAGCACCTGTAGGTAGTGAGTCACAACCAGGCACAGTTGAAGGAGCACCTGTAGGTAGTGAGTCGCAGCCAGGAACAGTAGAAGTAGCACCAGTAGGTAGTGAGTCACAACCAGGCACAGTAGAAGGAGAACCTGTAGGCAGTGAGTCACAACCAGGAACAGTAAAAGGAGAACCTGTAGGCAGTGAGTCACAACCAGGAACAGTTGAAGGAGCACCTGTAGGTAGTGTGTCACAACCAGGAACAGTTGAAGGAGCACCTGTAGGAAGTGAATCACAGCTAGGCACAGTCGAAGGAGCACCTGTAGGCAGTGAGTCACAACCAGGAACAGTCGAAGGAGCACCTGTAGGTAGTGAGTCACAACCAGGCACAGTAGAAGTAGCACCTGTAGGTAGTGAGTCACAACCCGGCACAGTAGAAGGAGCACCTGTAGGTAGTGAGTCACAACCAGGCACAGTAGAAGGAGCACCTGTAGGTAGTGAGTCACAACCAGGCACAGTCGAAGGAGCACCTGTAGGTAGTGAGTCACAACCAGGCACAGTCGAAGGAGCACCTGTAGGTAGTGAGTCACAGCCAGGCACAGTCGAAGGAGCACCTGTAGGTAGTGAGTCACAACCAGGTACAGTAGAAGGAGCACCTGTAGGTAGTGAGTCACAGCCAAGTACAGTAGAAGGAGCACCTGTAGGTAGGCAGTGAGTCACAGCCAAGTACAGTAGAAGGAGCACCTGTAGGCAGTGAGTCACAATTAGGTACAGTAGAAGGAGCACCTGTAGGTAGTGAGTCACAATCAGGTACAGTAGAAGAAGGACCTGTAGGCAATGAGTCACAACCAGGCACAGTAGAAGGAGCACCTGTAGGTAGTGAGTCACAACCAGGCACAGTAGAAGTAGCACCTGTAGGCAGTGAGTCACAGCCAGGCACAGTAGAAGGAGCACCCGTAGGTAGTGAGTCACAACCAGGCACGGCTGGGGAATTAGCTAAGGAAAAACAGAACCTTTCATGCGTGCCGTAAGGAGAGCGATGTTACGTAATGGAACTGCTGATTGATGATTTAAATTGAATACAGAGGTGTCTCAAATTACGAACGACTCTGTATATGAACTTTCGAGACACGAACTTTTTTTTTAGTATTCTTTTTTTTATCTCTAGATACGAACCTAGATTCGAGATACTGAAACTAAACGCGTGCCATCCTAAAAAGAGACATTAAAAAAATTGTGCAGTAGCGGAGCGAATAAGGAGATTTATTGAACAAGTGACACCCGTCTCATGCTGTTGTTTACAAGCAGCAGGTTCTTGAGAGGCTATGTCATTAATTAGTTTTGAAAGGTCTCAAGGAAACAACAGTCGGCGAGAACATTTGATCTTTTTCGTTTTCTTTTTCTTCTTTTTCTTCTGTCCAACGTATGCAACGAAGCTTCGCAGACATGAGGATTCAGTTTCCTGTCTTTTGCTAGTTGTGTAGATTCTTTTGCTTAGATCAGGGGTTCTCAAACTGGGTGATGCGGTTCTCAGAGGTGGTACATTCAGTAAGACAATGAAACTGCCGATAACAACGGACTTGATAATGTAAAGAAAGGTTACATTCATACTACACTTAGTAGTTGTTGTTGTGTTGTTGGTTTTATTTTAGTTTTTTTTCGTTTTTTTTTTTTTTTTTTTTACAAAATTAAATTGTTAATCTGAGAACGGATTGGTTTCTTGTACGATGCAGCATGAAATTGGGTTTCGAGATGCGAACTTTTTCGAGATACAAACCACAGACATGAGCGAATTAAGTTCATAAAACAAGGTATCACTGTACATAACTTTTGTAATTTCAGACAAAAGTAAGACCCACAAAACGGCCGAGACCCAGTGGACCAGGTGGAAAACCAGGAGCTGACAAGAGTAAAGACAAGGTGCGTATGCATACCATACTGGCTTAAACTGTATTGTAGCTCTTTTGTTTAGGACAATATTAAGGGTTCCTTGCGACTTGACTAGTCGTTCAAACATATTGCCTGCTCATCATATGGTATCCAACCAATTTGCCGGGAAAGCCCGGACCTATAGCCTAATTCGCATGTCGCAAGAGTCGACTAATTTTATGGATGGGGGATCTACGGCTCCCTAATAAACTAATAACGGGAGGGGGCGTTGTTGTTCGTCCTCTTCTTGATGCAGAAGGTGAGTTCTGCGTGCATATCCGTTTTACATATCTGGCTTCTTTGTATGCAGACTGTTGATTTCTTGCCTCTGAGGCAGACGCACTCCGACTTGGAAGCAAATACCTGATTGGTCGAGACTTATTAGATGCTTGTTAGGGAGACAGTCAGTAACCATTCCACACCTTTAGGCGTATGGGGCATACAGGGCTACACCTACATTTGTATGGACCAATCGGCACTCCGTGGACGGTCGCCTTTACTTCCCATGAATTTATCTGGTACGCATTTCAGGAAGATATGACCTTGGAGCAAAGGTCGTTCATAAAAAATGTCATGCTCCACAACCTCCTGATCCGCAGGTGAGCACGTGTCTACAGTGTGTCTGTTTGTGTGTGTGGGTCCCCCTCCCCTTTACAGGCCCCTGTACCCCCTCCCCCATCCCCATCCCCACGGAACTAACTAGTGGTGAAGACATGAACTAAGGACGTTTCAACCCAATGATATCGGTGTTTTTTTTTTTTTTTTTAAAGAAAAAGCAAACAAATGGATTTGAAAACAGAGATCATGGTAGCAAATGTCTTACAACATCAAAGGGGCTTCATTTATTTACTGTTGGGTAGTAATACTATTCACATAGTGTAGATATTGCAGAAACAAACACGCGTGACTGCGATGCACTTTCACAGTTGAAGTGATAGGTATCGCTACTTGTGTGCACGCCGTATTATCATCTGACTTGAATTAATGAATTTTTAGGCAAATATCATAATTTAATTAAATACCAGATTAAGAATAGTAACACAGTCCAGCTGTTTAGAATAATGTCATGTTGCTTTATCGACATGGAAGAGACCATCAAGAGATTGCCAGTGAGTTGCAGAGCCAATGTGATCGCGTCTCCTCCTGATACGTGGATTCCAATGCATGTGTCAACAATTCAAGTGTCTCAATGTCCTGGTTCTACACGAAAACACATATAGTCATGACAGTCATATCAGCAGTGACAAGCAGTGACAGAGCTTTGACAAGAACAATGGTGACAAGATATTTTAGTGTGAGGTTAGATGGCAGTCTGTCCTTTAAGAAACACAATGACCACGTCATAAGAATTGCACGCAAAGGAATGTCATAAAAGGGTGTCCTGGCCACCGCCAATATTTAACAGAGAATGCTTCTGCTTCTGTTCCAAGGACAGGTTCTTTCTGCAATTAGATATGACCAAGGCATTATCTCTTTCATACATACGCATGCTGAAAGACTTGAAGAGGTGCACAGCCAAGCCATGTGTTTGTTTTCTGAAGTGTACAAGATACACCTCGTACGTATCAGTGAGGCACCTTCTTGACTTTCCTATCACGAACTACAGGATACAGATATGGAGGGCTCGCTCATACTGGAAACACTCTTTGTAACACTCGCTCTTGGGAAAACACTCGTTGTACCACTCGCTCTTCGGGAAAACACTTTTTGTACCACTCGCTCTTCGGGGAAAACACTCTTTGTACCACTCGCTCTTCGGGAAAACACTCTTTGTACCACTCGCTCTTCGGGAAAACACTCTTTGTACCACTCGCTCTTCGGGAAAACACTCTTTGTACCACTCGCTCTTCGGGAAAACACTCTTTGTACCACTCGCTCTTCGGGAAAACACTCTTTGTACCACTCGCTCTTCGGGAAAACACTCTTTGTACCACTCGCTCTTCGGGAAAAAACTCTTTGTACCAATCGCTCTTCGGGAAAACACTCTTTGTACCAATCGCTCTTCAGGAAAACACTCTTTGTACCACTCGCTCTTCGGGAAAACAGACTTAAAATGGGGCTAATCATGTCTTGGTGGCGCAGAGGATGATTTCAAGCAGTTCTGCAGTTATGCTGACATCCAGCCTGGCAGGGAATTGATACCGTCGCCTCAAGCGCTCAGTCGCACCTTTACCTGTTCGTCATGCTTGACAGGAGTTGCCAGGAGCAGAATCTTGTTGCTGTCAATGCCGAGGTCTGCGCGCTTGTCAGTGACACGTCAGATGAGGCAGCTGTGCTCATCTACACGGACGGCTCTGTTGTATGTGGATACAAATATGTATGGGCACTTGCAGCTCGCTCCGCAGACAGAACTGTCTAGGAAGTTAGATGTGCCTTCTCTATGGAAAAAAATTCAGCTAGCGGTTAAACAAGCTTACACATGGCTAGAATCGCAGGACTTTTCCCGCGTGTGTGTGTGCTAAGTTATTCTTTGAGCATGATCCGGCAGGTAGAGCCAGGCTCCGTACACAGACAGTGGATTCAGCCAGTGCGAAACTTCCTGTGCGTGCAGGTATTGTTGGCAACGAAAGAGCTGATAGACTGGTCAGTTCTGTCTTAGCTACAGAGTGCCAGCTAGAGAGGACGATCCGTGGATATTAGGATCAACGTATACACATCACTGCAGAATTCGAGAATAGAGAGTAAAGCGGCACAGCCAAGCATGAGAAGCTCACCAGACGCACACGAAGTCTTTTCAAACAGCATAGTACCGGCACTATTAACCATGCGACGCTGATAAATATGTTGAAGGGGGAATCTGAGCACCCAGTGATGTGTCCGGATTGCTGTAAAGACACCCAACTCATAACTTTATATAACAATCAGCACTAAATGGAGGATGTGCTCAGCTTTACGGTGGCCACCTTTACTTCCTAGGACTTTGCCTGGTATACATTCAAGACTGGGTTCACCTGGAAGCCAAGGTCATTATTTTTTAATTCCGGTTTTGTTCGGACTCGAACTCACCACATTCGGATCCACAGCCCAGCCTCTATCTGATACAAAACTGTGGCTCCCTCATAACTCAGTCTACAAGCTTCCTGATTTCTTTACCGAAAGTTTTTCACAATATTCTGTCCATACCCTCTCTGATTCTAATATTTGCCAAGATATGGCACATTTACATTTGACTACCATATATTATTCACAACACAATCCAGTATCAACCGAAGAAGAAAGTAAAGGAAGGCGAGGATGACTCAAGTAGAAAGTAACGAGAGGCTCGTGATACTTGTCATTCTCCTTGCCTTGATGTCAAACTGTCAAGCATCTTTTCTCTGGTTCTCCATCTGCCTCTCCTTCCCTCCAACTGTCCTACTGTTACGATGTACTTCAGTTTTCTCATTCTCATCACATGACAAAAGAATATAGATTGTCTCTTTTTGATATGGCCAATCAGTTGTCTTCGTGAGTTTTTCTTTCAAGACATCTTCATTGCTCTTTTAGTCTATTCTCATCATTCCATCTCCAAATCAATCAATCATGAAACAGGTCCTTTGCAGAACGTCGCTCTCATCACAGTCTGCCTGAAAGAAAATCGGTCTCTCGCCAGTTCTCCCACATTATGAACTTTCACACTCAAAGATTCACTTATATCCTGTGGCCATCTTCGTGTCGGACAGGGGCCCCTGCTCCTCCTTCCTGGTACCATGCCTTCTGCTATAATTTTTTTCCAATCCGTCGTGGCGCTTGATATGACCAAAATATTTCAGCTTGCGAGAAAGGATGCTGTTTATTAGCCAATCTTCCTTGATGTTCAGTTCTTTTAAGATGTCAATATTTATTATCTTCTTTGTCCAAGATATCCTGAGAATCTTTCTATAGCATTTCAGCTCAAAAGCCCCTATTCTCTTTCTCAAGGACTGAGAGATAGTCCACGACTCACACCCGTGAGTATATCTCCCATCTCCCAGTTTCCAAATAATTTTTCACTTATCTACCGACTGCCTATGATTCACTTCCGTACACTTCCCATGATTCACTTGCGTACACTGCCTATGATTCACTTCCCTACACTGCCTATGATTCAGTTCCGTACACTGCCTATGATTCAGTTCCGTACACTGCCTATGATTCACTTCCGTACACTGCCTATGATTCACTTCCGTACACTGCCCATGATTTACTTTCGTACACTGCCTATGATTCACTTCCGTACACTAACTATGATTCACTTCCGTACACTGCCTATGATTCACTTCCGTACACTGTCTATGATTCACTTCCGTACACTGCCTATGATTCACTTCCGTACACTGCCTATGATTCACTTCCGTACACTGCCCATGATTCACTTCCGTACACTGCCTATGATTCACTTCCGTACACTGCCTATGATTCACTTCCGTACACTGCCTATGATTCACTTCCGTACACTGCCTATGATTCAGTTCCGTACACTGCCCATGATTCACTTCCGTACACTGCCTATGATTCAGTTCCGTACACTGCCTATGATTCACTTCCGTACACTGCCTATGATTCACTTCCGTACACTGTCTATGATTCACTTCCGTACACTGCCTATGATTGACTTCCGTACACTGTCTATGATTCACTTCTGTACACTGCCCATGATTCAGTTCCGTACACTGCCCATGATTCAGTACCGTACACTGCCTATGATTCAGTTCCGTACACTGCCTATGATTCAGTTCCGTACACTGCCTATGATTCAGTTCCGTGCACTGCCTATGATTTAGTTCCGTGCACTGCCTATGATTCAGTTCCGTACACTGCCTATGATTCAATTCCGTTCACTGCCTATGATTCAGTTCCGTGCACTGCCTATGATTCAGTTCCGTACACTGCCCATGATTCACTGCCGTACACTGCCTATGATTCACTTCCGTACACTGCCTATGATTCACTTCCGTACACTGCCTATGATTCACTTCCGTACACTGTCTATGATTCACTTCCGTACACTGCCTATGATTCACTTCCGAACACTGCCTATGATTCACTTCCGTACACTGCCCATGATTCACTTCCGTACACTGCCTATGATTCACTTCCGTACACTGCCCATGATTCACTTCCCTACACTGCCTATGATTCAGTTCCGTACACTGCCTATGATTCAGTTCCGTACACTGCCTATGATTCACTTCCGTACACTGCCTATGATTCACTTCCGTACACTGCCCATGATTTACTTCCGTACACTGCCTATGATTCACTTCCGTACACTAACTATGATTCACTTCCGTACACTGCCTATGATTCACTTCCGTACACTGTCTATGATTCACTTCCGTACACTGCCTATGATTCACTTCCGTACACTGCCTATGATTCACTTCCGTACACTGCCCATGATTCACTTCCGTACACTGCCTATGATTCACTTCCGTACACTGCCTATGATTCACTTCCGTACACTGCCTATGATTCACTTCCGTACACTGCCTATGATTCAGTTCCGTACACTGCCCATGATTCACTTCCGTACACTGCCTATGATTCAGTTCCGTACACTGCCTATGATTCACTTCCGTACACTGCCTATGATTCACTTCCGTACACTGTCTATGATTCACTTCCGTACACTGCCTATGATTGACTTCCGTACACTGTCTATGATTCACTTCTGTACACTGCCAATGATTCAGTTCCGTACACTGCCCATGATTCAGTACCGTACACTGCTTATGATTCAGTTCCGTACACTGCCTATGATTCAGTTCCGTACACTGCCTATGATTCAGTTCCGTGCACTGCCTATGATTTAGTTCCGTGCACTGCCTATGATTCAGTTCCGTACACTGCCTATGATTCAATTCCGTTCACTGCCTATGATTCAGTTCCGTGCACTGCCTATGATTCAGTTCCGTACACTGCCCATGATTCACTGCCGTACACTGCCTATGATTCACTTCCGTACACTGCCTATGATTCACTTCCGTACACTGCCTATGATTCACTTCCGTACACTGTCTATGATTCACTTCCGTACACTGCCTATGATTCACTTCCGTACACTGCCTATGATTCACTTCCGTACACTGCCCATGATTCACTTCCGTACACTGCCTATGATTCACTTCCGTACACTGCCCATGATTCACTTCCGTACACTGCCCATGATTCACTTCCGTACACTGCCTATGATTCACTTCCGTACACTGCCTATGATTCACTTCAGTACACTGCCTATGATTCACTTCCGTACACTGCCTATGATTCAGTTCCGTACACTGCCCATGATTCACTTCCGTACACTGCCTATGATTCAGTTCCGTACACTGCCTATGATTCACTTCCGTACACTGCCTATGATTCACTTCCGTACACTGTCTATGATTTACTTCCGTACACTGCCTATGATTGACTTCCGTACACTGTCTATGATTCACTTCTGTACACTGCCCATGATTCAGTTCCGTACACTGCCCATGATTCAGTACCGTACACTGCCTATGATTCAGTTCCGTGCACTGCCTATGATTCACTTCCGTACACTGCCTATGATTCACTTCCGTACACTGTCTATGATTCACTTCCGTACACTGCCTATGATTCACTTCCGTACACTGCCTATGATTCACTTCCGTACACTGCCCATGATTCACTTCCGTACACTGCCTATGATTCACTTCCGTACACTGCCCATGATTCACTTCCGTACACTGCCCATGATTCACTTCCGTACACTGCCTATGATTCACTTCCGTACACTGCCTATGATTCACTTCAGTACACTGCCTATGATTCACTTCCGTACACTGCCTATGATTCAGTTCCGTACACTGCCCATGATTCACTTCCGTACACTGCCTATGATTCAGTTCCGTACACTGCCTATGATTCACTTCCGTACACTGCCTATGATTCACTTCCGTACACTGTCTGTGATTTACTTCCGTACACTGCCTATGATTGACTTCCGTACACTGTCTATGATTCACTTCTGTACACTGCCCATGATTCAGTACCGTACACTGCCTATGATTCAGTACCGTACAATGCCTATGATTCAGTTCCGTACACTGCCTATAATTCAGTTCCGTACACTGCCTATGATTCAGTTCCGTGCACTGCCTATGATTTAGTTCCGTGCACTGCCTATGATTCAGTTCCGTACACTGCCTATGATTCAATTCCGTTCACTGCCTATGATTCAGTTCCGTGCACTGCCTATGATTCAGTTCCGTACACTGCCCATGATTCACTTCCGTACACTGCCTATGATTCACTTCCGTACACTGCCTATGATTCAGTTCCGTACACTACCCATGATTCACTTCCGTACACTGCCTATGATTCACTTCAGTACACTGCCTATGAATCACTTCCGTACACTGCCCATGATTCACTTCCGTACACTGCCTATGATTCACTTCCGTACACTGTCTATGATTCACTTCCGTACACTGCCTATGATTGACTTCCGTACACTGTCTATGATTCACTTCTGTACACTGCCCATGATTCAGTACCGTACACTGCCTATGATTCAGTTCCGTACACTGCCCATGATTCAGTACCGTACACTGCCTATGATTCAGTTCCGTACACTGCCTATGATTCAGTTCCGTACACTGCCTATGATTCAGTTCCGTGCACTGCCTATGATTTAGTTCCGTGCACTGCCTATGATTCAGTTCCGTACACTGCCTATGATTCAATTCCGTTCACTGCCTATGATTCACTTCCGTGCACTGCCTATGATTCACTTCCGTACACTGTATCCGGATCAGATTTATAAAGCTTTGGAGAATTCTCTTTCTCGTCTCAATTGGAAAAGAAAGAATGCATAAAATATTCTTCTTTTTTTTAAAAATAATGCCATTGATTGAGCTATTATTCGACATTTAACTTCTTTAAAACATCTTCTGTCTTATATTATCAGGGTACCCAAGTACTTCCAAATATCAACTTGAGTGCGGGTTGGCCCATATACTTTAATGTTGCATTTTGGAGGGTCAGTTTTCTTTGTAATTACCATTACTTGTGTGTGTGTGTGTGTGTGTGTGTGTGTGTGTGTGTGTGTGTGTGCTGTTCAAAGACGCATGTTTTGGCATTCTGTCATTATTATCTTATATTCATCCTTTCTTGTAGTTGAATTTCCTGTTCAGTGATCAAAACCATATCCTCAGCTTATGGCAGGTTGTTAACAATCGATCTTGGCTTACTATGCATGGATCTAAGAGAAAAAAAAAAAAAAAAAAAAAGAAAGAAAAAAAAAAAAAAAAAAAAAGAAAGAGAGGAAGAAATGACATGAAAGGAATTGTGTATTTTCAGAAGATAAAACCCACAAAGAAACCAAAACGTGGTGGATCAGGTGCAAAAGAAGGAGATAAAGAGGTAAGTATTAATGATAGGGTCAAGGGGGGTCAGGATGACAGGGGTCCAGTTGGATCATGATGACAGTGTCTAAAGGGTTCATGATGACAGGATCCAGGTGGGTCACAACGATAGTCCAGTTGCGTCCTGATGACAGGGTAGAGATGGGTCATGATGACAATTTCTAAGTGGGTCATGATGACAGGGTAGAGGTGGGTTATGATGACAGTTTCTATGTGGGTCATGATGACAGGGTAGAGGTGGGTCACGATGACAGTTTCTAACTGGGTCATGATGACAGGGTAGAGGTGGGTCACGATGACAGTTTCTAACTGGGTCATTACAGTTCTATGTGGGTCATTATGACAGTTTTTAAGTGGGTCATTATGACAGTTTCTAAGTGGGTCATGATGACAGTTTCTAAGTGGGTGATGATGACAGGGTAGAGGTTGGTCATGATGACAGTTTCTGAGTGGATCATGATGACAGGGTAGAGGTGGGTCATGATGACAGTTTCTGAGTGGGTCAGGGTGACAGGGTAGAGGTGGGTCATTATGACAGTATCCCGACAGGTTATAAAGACAGTGTCTAGGTGGGTCATGATGACAGGGTAGAGGTGGGTCGTGATGACAGGGTAGAGGTAGGTCATGATGACAGGGTAGAGGTGGGTCATGATGACAGGGTAGAGGTTGGTCATGATGACAGGGTAGAGGTGGGTCGTGATGACAGGGAAGAGGTGGGTCATGATGACAGGGTAGATGTGGGTCTTGATGACAGGGTAGAGGTGGGTCATGAAAACAGTTTCTAAGTGGGTCATGTTGAAAGGGTAGACGTGGGTCATTATGACAGTAGCCAGACGGGTTATAAAGACAGTTTCTAGGTGGGTTATGATGACAGTGTCCAGGCGGGTCATAAAAACAGTGTCTAGTTGGATCATGATGACAGGATCCAGGGTGGTCAGGATAGTCCATGAGCACAGGGTAGATGTGGGTAATGATGACAGTGTATAGGTGGGTCATGATGTCAAGGTCCAGGTGGGTCACGACGATATTCAAGTTGGTTCATGATGACAGGGTGGAGGTGGGTTATGAGGACAGTGTCTAAGTGGGTGATTATGGCAGGGTGTCCGGGGTGGGTCATGTTGACAGATTCTCCGGGTGGTCATTATGGCAGTGTCCAGATGGGATGTGATGACAATGTCCAGCTGGGCCATGATAGCATTGTCTAAGTGGGTCGCGATGTCAGCTCTCATGTAAGTCATGAGACTGGCTCCATGTGGGTCGAACTCGGTCATAATTTATTATGAATTTTATGGATCGTCATTACTGCTAGCGAGTTCGCACTTTGTGTGACACTTTCGGTGTATTGTTAGCCTTTTGTTGTAAGAGACCGAGCCTTTTGGGTTAAATTCCAATTCAAACAAAGTCAGTTCTTTCTATTATAAACTCTGTTTGATTTCTTTGTTGCAGCGTAATTGAAGGAAAAGGTGGGAGCATCTAATGTCGTGTAGAATAACTGAAACTCAAGATGACACCGCAAGAGAAGACACCGGACAAGACACTTCACTAAGATAACACTGAACAGAGATGAGACAGAAAACAGCCAATCATTACATTTAATATATATATATATACACACACTCACTCTCACACAGACACAAACGCGCAGTTTTATTGAGAGTAGTTTGTCAGAAACATGTACAATGAACAACATTAATAAGCATATTGTCTGAATTTAGCAATGTTGTGTACTTTGTAAATTATATTGATAGAAATTAGGGCTGTACCGAATAGTGATTTTCACTATTCGGCCGAATACGAATGACGGGACCAACTATTCGGCCGAATACGAATAGTGTATAGAGTATAAATAATATCAAAAAATAAAAAAATAAAACATTCATAATGTCAAATGTACACTGAACCTTTACTTCACATAAAGTAGCACATAATAGTCAGTCATCTTCTTCTTTAGCATTCTGAGCCCTTGAGGTTTACTGCTGCAGATATCACTCGTCTCCATTTATCTCTCTGGCTGACCTTATCTTCACAATTTGTGACACCAGTTGTTTGCAGGTCTGGCTGAAAATTGTATCTAGCACTTCTTTTTTGTCTGCCTCGTGGTCTACGCCCATTCCTATCTCAGGTGTATACAGTTTTACTTTTCTGTCATCTAACATTCTTTTAATATGCCCCAACCATTTTAGTATGTTAGCTCTTCTGATGCCAGGGATCAATAGTGATTTAAACAGATTGTCTGTTGCGTTGTTGCTTCTCACTCTCCATTCCCCGCTGTTAGCATCTTTGATGGGTTCAAAGATTTGTCGAAAGACTGTTTTCGAAAACCTGTAATAAGGCCTCATCGCTTTTATTTCTGCTTCAAGTTTCAGAGCCATATAAAACGTTTTATATATTTTGATCTTGATGTTGCGAGACAGACACTTTGACTTTGGCAGATGTTGAAGGGCATAGTTTACTTTATTTCTATAAAGTTTTCTAGATTGTATTTCTTCTCTCAGCATCTTGGAGCAGTTGAAGTTTGCACCAATATGTTTGATTTCCATATTATCAACTTGGATGTGGCCAGAGTTTATATTCTTTCAATGTCTAGTTAGTATTCGTACAGAAAAGTAAACATTTAAAAACATTTTATGTTTTGCATCCTTCAGGCAGTCTGTGGTAACTAATAACTAGGATTAAAAGAATCCTAACTATTGTAACAAGTAACTTAACTTGAAAATTGTCACTGACAGCTTAGTTAATGCAGGAAAGCTGCATTAGCTTTCAACAAAACCAATCGTACCATGTTGTCAGCATTAAGGCTGTGTATGCAAAAGCGGGTGTAAGGTAACTACTATTCGTATTCGGCCCGACCGCAACTATTCGGCCGAATACGGAATAGTCAATAGGTCCACTATTCGGCCCCGAAGCGAATATGAAGCCAATATTCGGTACAGCCCTAATAGAAATATTTGTGTGACTGTGTGTTTTTTTAGGTTTATACAGACGTGTGAAATTGTAAGCGGTGTGTGTGTGTGTGTATGTGTGTGTGTGTGTGTGTTGGAAGTTATCTGTTTACCTGCATGTCTGTCTGAATGGTTATAGCTGGCCAAATGTTTGTCAGTTTCTTGTTATCAGTTCCTACTCTCCCTGTATGCTTTTAGATGTATGTTCCATTGTAGTGGAAGACATGAAATACACTGACCGCTCCATGTCAATCACGACTTAAGAGTCGATTAATTCGGATTTTCCTTCGAATTTGTGATGTAACTGACCGAGGAAGCTACCATCTACATACAAATAATACATAAATAAAACGGATATGCACGCAAAATACAAGTTCTGGAGCAAGGCTAAAGTGAAATGTGGACGAACAACAGAAATTTCCGCCGCAGTCTGCAGCCGGTGAAGTGAAAAATGAATAAAAAGAAATGCAAGCTATGTGGAAAGTTAGTGATGAAAGTCAAGAATGTCACACAAACTTCGCTGCTAATTAAAAAAATTGCTGAAGAAAACTTTTGTTCTTCCAGCAAGTGTTTCGCCTAGGCGCTTCTATTTCTTCTTTCTTACTATTTGCGTGTCCTCGTTAAAGTGCCGTTCATTCGGCGGTTTATCGCACGTGCGTCCTACAGCTTCTTCTGTAATTGTTCTTACAACAGAGTATCGAAGGTTGTGCACAGCTAGGCTGCGCTTTCTGCGCATTTTGGCTTAACAGATTTCAATTCCATCAAAATCATAGAATTATTCTCATTTTACGGCATGCTTATGTTAAGCAGCGGTTCTCAAACTGGGTGCCGCGAGAGTATGCCAGGGGTGCCGCGAGAGTATGCTAGGGGTGCCGCGAGAGTATGTCAGGGGTGCCGCGAGACTATGCTAGGGGTGTCGCGAGAGTATACCAGGGGTGCCGCGAGAGTGTGCCAGGGGTGCCGCGAGAGTATGCAAGGGGTGCTGCGAGAGTATGACAGGGGTGCCGTGAAAGAATGTCAGGGGTGCCGCGAGAGTATGCTAGGGGTGTCGCGAGAGTGTGCCAGGGGTGTCGCGAGAGTATGC
The DNA here is from genome assembly GCA_905116865.2 of Candidula unifasciata. Lineage (NCBI taxonomy): Eukaryota > Metazoa > Mollusca > Gastropoda > Stylommatophora > Geomitridae > Candidula > Candidula unifasciata. The sequence continues at coordinate 529,853 of CAJHNH020004268.1, read as the reverse complement.
CAGGGTTAGCCGCGAGAGTATGCCAGGGGTGCCGCGAGAGTATGCTAGGGGTGCTGCGAGAGTGTGCCAGGGGTGCTGCGAGAGTATGACAGGAGTGCCGCGAGAATATGCCAGGGGTGCCGCGAGAGTATACAAGGGGTGCCGCGAGAGTATGCCAGGGGTGCCGAGAGAGTTTGTCAGGAGTGCCGCGAGAGTATGCCAGGGGTTCCGCGAGAGAATGCCAGGGGTGCCGCGAGAGTATGCCAGGGGCGCCGCGAGAGTATGCCAGGACTGCCGCGAGAGTATGCCAGGGGTGCCGCGAGAGTATGCCAGGGGTGCCGCGAGAGTATGCTAGGGGTGCCGCGAGAGTATGCCAGGGGTGCCGCGAGAGTATGCCAGGGGTGCCGCGAGAGTATGCCAGGGGTGCTGCGAGAGTATGCCAGGGGTGCCGAGAGAGTTTGTCAGGAGTGCCGCGAGAGTTTGTCAGGAGTGCCGCGAGAGTATGCCAGGGGTTCCGCGAGAGAATGCCAGGGGTGCCGCGAGAGTATGCCAGGAGTGCCGCGAGAATATGCCAGGGGTGCTGCGAGAGTATACAAGGGGTGCCGCGAGAGTATGCCAGGGGTGCCGAGAGAGTATGCCAGGGGTGCTGCGAGAGTATGCCAGGGGTGCCGCGAGAGTATTTTAGAGGTGCCGCGAGAGTATGCTAGGGGGGCCGTGAGAGTATGCCAGAAGTGCCGTGAGAGTATGCCAGTACCGCGGCAATAATCCAGAATTGTTCCAAATCTGCTTGAGATCTGCGGAGACAGCAGTGTACAAAAGAAATACCGTGAAGGAAGCCAAGAAGAGTTGGGGATGCAGGTGTAATAAAAAAAAAAAAAACGATGATACTGGCAAGGCTGCATTGTATTCTTAACGTACGCTTACATTAAAAAATAGATACAGGAGCAACCTTCAAGCGATTTGAGGAAACAATTAACTTAACTTTCCTTAACGTAAAGGAAATAATGAAAGATCTATCCAAACAGTTTAATTCATCGCATTAAGGACAACTGAACATTAAATTTGGACAGTTTTTTTTCACTCTAAGCATTCAAACCGCTTAAAGGGTAGGTGTACCGCGAAAAAAAAAATTGCTCGGAAAGTGTACTGTAGCGATACAAGTTTGAGAAACGTTGGTCTAGAGCCTGCTGATAAGCGTTCTCGCTCCCCCCTTCATTCGATCCGAGAGATGGGCCCTAGATCCAAGAGGAAGGAAGTGTCAACAAGAATGCGTTCCCTCGTTTTTACACGATCAGGTAAATGATGATGATAATGAAATAGATGAAGAAAAGAATAATGATAATGATGAGTATGATAATGTTGACTGACGTCTAATTATTACAAGATTTCATCAAAGTTACCTTTATCTTATCCTTTTAATCTAGTGGTTTAATGGACGAGTGCGGGTTTTTCCCCTAAAATTCTTTTCAATTTCATAAATCATTCACTTAAAGCAGAACAATTCGTAAACGACCCTTTTCTTACAAGTAGCGTAACGGGTATACGTTGTGGGAGATTTGGTGACATATGGTGCTTCTAGATTAGCGGTGCTCATCCTGTGGGTCGCGACATTTTTGGGGTTTAAACGACCTTTCCAAAGAGGTTGCATAAGACCATCAAAAAGCACATATTCACTGAAGTTATGCAGCAGCAACAAAACAAAAAAAAAATGGTATGGGGTATTAAGGGGTCGCAGCATTAGAAAGGTAAAGAACCACTGAGCTAGATCCATTCTGTTAAATACTAACTGAGCCTCTGTGATGCGGCAACATCACGCCTGTGATCTACCTGACATTGTTTGGTAAACATGGCGTCTGCGGCGCTTTTCCCTGCAGTACTTTGCGGCGCCTCGAAGAGACTCGCGACAACACAATTTCCCACAAACATTATATACAGCGAGCGAACGCTGAACGAAGCCATATCATAACACCCCTGCAAATAGGAGATGCACTGTTATTCGACGAGGCATGAATGTGAAGGGAATTCACTTTTTTTTGCAGACATTAACGTTACCTTTACCCTTTATTTAACAGTTTTTTTTTTTTTTTTTTTCAACAAAGGACGTAGAACCTGGTGAGGAGTGGGTACGAGTTCTAACAGAAGGGTACATGTACATTGTTTCAGTCTGCATAAAACTCAATAGAGAATTCAGACGACAAGGATGTTGGTGGTTCAGGCAGAAGTTTAAGCCTTCTGTTGACGTAGATGCAGTTATCTACACTGAAGGATCGGTCGTTCTCCACGTACAGAGCTCATGGGATTTCACTTTTCTGGTTCAAGGAAGAACTGTAAAAGAAGGTAGCTGCACTTTTACCGTGACAAAAGTAGTCTGACTATGGAGGTGATGTTGCTAACAGAAACAACGATGTGGCTAAACACACAGCATTCTTCCCATGCCTACTTTCTTAGAGATTCCATGAGCATGCTTAAAACAGATCGAGACATGGTGGAATTGAAGAAAATGGTTGACAGTTTCCGAGGAAATTAGACTGGAAACTCTAATCCTTTTCTCCGGGTGGTTTACCTTTATCCACTTGCAGTGAATTTGACGGCAAGTATTTATCTGAAACTCAGATACCATATCGACGTGACTGGTCAAGTGCGCTTTTGTTTCAGTTTCAATGGTCAGTGTTGCAGTGTCAGGTCAAACAATTGCCAGACGCTTCTTGTCTTTTATGTCCCTTGTCACAGTTTAACATTCTAGTTTATTTAATGCTCAAGCTGTTTCTAAATTCAGCTTTATTTCGGACTATTTTATGACATTTTGTTAATGGTTCATAATAGTTCCTTCTCTTTTTGTTCTTTTTTTTTTTTTTTCAAATGATTGTTTGAGTTTAAGTTTCCAGTCTCAGCGAGCAGACAATGATTACTGTTAGCTTAGATAGTCATGCTAGTGATGAGCATAATATTTTTAAGAAAAGAAAAAAGCGATTAACTCAACAATTGGAAGCGGCCATGACAGATGTGTAACAAATGGAACAACAGTAACAACAAATAATGTTACAGACAAGTTCTAAGAATATCTTGGGTAAAGAAAAGAACAAATGCATCCATACTTCAAGAGCTGAATATTGAAGAGGGTTGGCTAGTAAAGACAATAAAACAAAGAAAATTGAAATATTTTGGTCACTTGAAACGTCATGGAAGTCTAGAGAGAACAATAATGGAGGGGTATATGCCTGGGAAGAGAGGAAGAGGAAGGCCAAGGAGAAGATGGGTGCAGGATGTGGCAGATGATCTCCAGATGGGTGTATCAGACGCAGGACATCTTGCTCATGATAGGAAGGTTTTCCGGAGGGTTGTTATGGCAGCGAGGTTCCGCGAGGGACATGCTACTGAATGAATGAATGAACAACAAATATGGTACGTCAGTGACGTAAGGGACGCAGAGTTTCAGTTCTGATTACAAATCACGTAAGCCAGTTTTGTGTGTGTGTGTGTGTGTGTGTGTGTGTGTGTGTGTGTGTGTGTACATATATACATACACACACACATTCATACCTTAAATATGTGTGCATGTATGTGTTTCAAAAATGTTCAGCGGTGTTTTAATTAAAAAATTAAAATTGTGGTACCAGTTTTAAATAAATTCGGTACTTCGAACCAAAATTGGAAACTATTTTTAAAAAATGGACTTACTAAAAAAATATTTACAAAATTATTTCTTCTTCTTCTTCTGCCTTTGTAACCCCAATGGAGCATAGGCGCTCAACCGACACCAAGTCGTTCTATTCTTTGCTATTGCATGCAGCTCTCCCCAAGTCTTCTCTGTCCATTTTTAACTCCACTCTCTAGCTCCCTTATTCATGGTTTTTGTGTACCTTTATTTCTATGCCCCTGTGGGTTTCAATACAAAGAAGTTCTAGTTATAGTGTTCTAAAATTTCCCAACGTGAGTCCTATCCAACGCCAGCGTCTTTTCTTCACCTCTTGGTCTACTAGATCCTGTTTAGTTTTCCTCCAAAGCTTCAAATTAGTGATTCTATCACACAATTTAATTTCCTCCATTCTGTGCAGGCACCAGTTAGTGAATGTTTGTAGTTTATTATTTATTGTCTGTGTTGATCTCACTGTTTCCTCCATACAACAGTACTGATTTGACATTAGAGTTCAAATATTCAGCTTAGTAATAGTTTACATTTCTTTTGACCTCAACAAATTTCTTGGCGCTATGAAAGCTCCTCTTGCCTTTTGTATTCGAATTCTAATATCTCTGTCAGTTGCCCTATCTTTATCTACTGCTCAAGAAGGTGAACGATTCCTCGTTTTGGAGCGGGACGCCATTAAGAAAAACCACATTACTATTTGTCTAATTTATTTTCATTATCTTCGTCTTTCCCTTACAGATTTTCAGATCTAGCAGTTATGATCTCAAATCATGTATACAAGCAAATAAAATTCATAGGTAAATAAATAAAAAAAAAAAAAAATGGCGCTATTTAAAAACACAATGTTGGTATTATTGACAAAATCCTACTAATATCAAATGGTAGTCTTAAAAAAAAAGGTACTATTCTACATCAATAACAACAAAACTGGTAACATCTTAAAAAAGGGTGATGTAACGGCTAGATGCTCACCAACTGACAGTAAGATCGTTGGCTTGGGTCCTGACAAAATGTGACCTTTTTTTTCTTCCAAAAATTACCCTGGCTCACCGGTGTGATAGTAATCACATCCGCCCCCAAGTGCTGACTGGTCAATAAAACATGTCTAACAGTGCAGGCACCTTACGCCTAAAGGTGTGAAACGGGTAATCATTTCTTCTTCTTTAAGTCCATGCCGTGTGGCGTTGATAGCCATAGCTATCCCCGGCAATCGGTCTCGTGTACTTTCAATCAGCTCTGACACAGATGATCCTTATTGCCGTGATGTCGGACGGTCCAGCACCTTTTCACTCGGTCTCCCTCTGCCTGCTTCCCCCCCCCCCCTTTCCTCCAGCTTTCACACACTTATGATGTCTTCCAGTTTTCTCCTTTTTATCATATAACCTAAAAATGTAGATTGTCTCTTTCTGATGTGGGCAACCGAACTGGTTCATGAGTCAGTTTCATTCAAGACATCTTCATTACTCTTTGTATCTGTGCAATGTATTCTCATCATTCGTCTATAAAACAACATCTAAGCAAGCTTCCAGAACAACTTTTTACTAAGTTACTTTTTCTTTAAAAAAGTAATCCTTTACTTAAAAAAAACAAATAATTTGTGCAGTCCTTTATACATTTATAAACGTGCTGAGAGAATTCGTATTTATATACCATGGGTTCGTCGGCGTCTGCATCAATTATTTATAAACATTCATATATATATATATATATATATATATATATATATATATATATATATATATATATATATATATATATATATATATATGGGTGAATTCATCGTTCACCCCCAAAAATGGGCCCAGGAAACCACATGGAAACTCTCGTAAGGAAAAATTTGAACAATGTCACAGCTAACAGATTACTGTCGGCGTGATGTTGATCACACGATCCATCGAGTGGCGATTGTTCTGTAACATATAGATCTCGCCGCATAAGTACATTAGTCCTGATGTTGATCACACGATCCATCGAGTGGCGATTGTTCTCTAACACATAGGTCTGGCAGCATAAGTACAATAGTCCTGATGTTGGTCACACGATCCATCGAGTGGCGATTGTTCTGTAACATATAGGTCTCGCAGCATAAGTACAATAGTCCTGATGTTGATCACACGATCCATCTAGTGGCGGTTGTTCTCTAACATATAGGTCTCGCAGCATAAGTACAATAGGCCTGACAGATGTGAGAAAAATGCCGTACTAATTAACTCGCTTGAAATAGATTATCGATAACTATAATACTATCTCTAGTATCAACTTTGCTGTCTGTTGTCATTGAATCAACGACCCGTAACATTTGGGTTGCATCGGTTTTTCTCTTGGCTAAACGTTTTACCTGGGACAGTCTTTGAGGATGTGGTCTGTTCTCTAATGTGTTAATCTACATCTACACATGGCTGATTACAGTTTTGATTTGTGTGTATCTGTGTGTACGTGTTTGTGTGTGTACATCCAACGTTGATGAAAATAATATTGAATCAGCACAGGAGCTACGGAATACGTGCTCTATGCATGATTTCATCTCCAACTGGCAACGGGAGAGTAGGCGAATAATAGAAAACGAGAAAATGGGGTGGTGGGGGGGGGGCCTACTGGTTCCACTAGAATTATAACTCTGCGCTGGCTGCTGAAGCTGAGGACGGGTCATATGTGAAAATGTCCTGCCTGCTCTGATGTCGGATTTTAACTTAACTCAACTTGTATCGGTGACTTAAAAATAGTCCAATTTCACAAACTCTAATGGTCTCGTTCCTTCCTCTGCTCTGTTAGTCTCAGCAAACCCCAGCGGATTTATGTCAAGTGTATATCTGTAACCAGATTTGTTTGTGATTGGTAATCCTTTAATCTCTTCAATTAATGTCAGGAAATATTAGACGTGACCAGTTGTTACACTGAAAGCACTTGTTTCACAATAAAACAGCTGCAATTTCTGTTATCCGACACAGTGGGAAGTGTAGGACTCCGAGAGTTACCGTACCCAAGATGAAGAACCTGCGCGCAGTACTCACCGTTCTGGCGATTCACCTGGTGGTCGCCGTCGCCAGGAGTCCTGTAAGTAGTTTTGTCCTACATGTCACTAACACTGAAAACGGAATGTCCAGACCTGGTGGACTAGAATGATCTAGAAATAATATTATGAATGGGTGAATCATAATGCAAACACATACTGGTATATTCTACAAGGTCTGGACATCATTGTGCCGTTGGTCTATAAAAATATAGGTCTAGCCCTATATGCCCTATACGCCTATAGGCGTGGAAAGGGTCCTTTACTTTTTTTTTAAACTGGACATCATAGACAAAATGAAGAATACTTCCAAGACTGCGCTAAATGTAGGTTATCCAATATAACTATTTCATTTTCTCGGTTGAACTGGTTTATAGTTTCCATTGGATGGGCATCTAAACAGTGACCCATGAGTCACTAGTGCCCGTGCGTCTTTCATGCTGCATTCGCTTTAGAGTCGCTGTCTTGTTAGCGTCCTTTTGATATTTTCTGGAGGTCAGAACGGTGTGTTGGGAAACTAACAATCAGATAGATTGTCTGACTGCCTACAACTTTGTGATGAACTGATGCATACAACTAGATGTTGTTCTCTGAGAGCGCAAATTGATCACCACGGTCTGAGGAGAATGGCGCTGCGAGGAGTTACCAAGGGATCTGCTCGACGCTTAACACTTAAAGGATAGGCGAGACTGATATATATTCAGACTGTTACTAGTACCATCGGAAATGGAGCTCTTCCCTTGCTGCTGAAGATGGGAACGGAGCAGCGTTAGTGGGAATGTACCGAGTGCGGTGATGTAGATTCTTAATAAAAAATTCAACCTTTAACTTTTAAAGGGGAAAATAAAGAAACAGCTGAGAAATAATCACCTGGTGTAGAGACAACTCAATGTATAGATTAGAGAAGATAAAGTAGGGACAGGGATATTACACACCATGAAGACATAAGAATACGCGATGCGGGTAACTGTCCAAGGATGAAGAGGTTGTCGGACCGGCGCGGTGACAAGGACTTTTTCATTTTTCTCCCCAGCTCTGTGCGGCACACTTTTTTTTTTTTTTTTTTAAGCAGGAACATCATGTCATCTTATGTGTATGTTTTCGCTTCAAGGTTGAGCAGACGGGAAAACACAAGATTCTGTTTACTAGCCAAACTTCCTTGAAGTTCGCATCTTGTGTGATGTAGGGGTTATTTCTTCTGTTTTTCACATGGTACTGTGAGAAATGTAGTGAACTAATACATATAATATTAGGGTTTCATGTCTGGACAATATAAAAGAAAGCAAAAAGAAAGCAACATATATAGACAGACAGACAGATTGAACGACCGAAAGACAGACAGACAGACAGACAGACAGACAGACAGACAGACAGACAGACAGACAGACAGACAGACAGACAGACAGACAGACAGACAGACAGACAGACAGACAGACAGACAGACAGACAGACAGACGGACAGACAGACAGACAGACAGACAGACAGGTAAATAGATAGGTAGATAGATAGATAGACAGACAGGTAGATAGACAGACAGATAGATAGATAGATAGATAGATAGATAGATAGATAGATAGATAGATAGATAGATAGATAGATAGATAGATAGATAGATAGATAGATAGATAGATAGATAGATAGATAGATAGATAGATAGATAGATAGATAGATAGATAGATAGATAGATAGATAGATAGATAGATAGATAGATAGATAGATAGATAGATAGATAGATAGATAGATAGATAGATAGATAGATAGATAGATAGATAGATAGATAGATAGATAGATAGATAGATAGATAGATAGATAGATAGATAGATAGATAGATAGATAGATAGATAGATAGATAAATAGTTTAAATAAATTAGATAGATAAATATAATAGTGAAAGAGAGAGGAAGAGAGGAAAACAAAAGAACGAAAGAAGAAAGAAAGAAAAAAGAAAGAAAGGAAAAAAGAAAATTGAAGAAAAAAAGAACGAGTGAATAAAGAAAGAAAGAAAGAGAAAGAAAGAAAGAAAGAAAGAAAGAAAGAAAGAAAGAAAGAAAGAAAGAAAGAAAGAAAAAAGAAAGAAAAAGAAAAGAAAGAAAGAAAAGAAAGAAAGAAAGAAAGAAAGAAAGAAAAGAAAGAAAGAAAGAAAGAAAGAAAAGAAAAGAAAAAAAGAAAAAAAGAAAGAAAGAAAGAAAGAAGAAAGAAAGAAAGAAAAGAAAGAAAGAAAAGAAAGAAAGAAAGAAAGAAAGAAAGAAAAGAAAGAAAGAAAGAAAGAAAGAAAGAAAGAAAGAAAGAAAGAAAGGAAAAAAAGAAAGAAAGAAAGAAAGAAAGAAAGAAAGAAAGAAAGAAAGAAAGAAAGAAAGAAAGAAAGAAAGAAAGAAAGAAGTGATTTATAAATGACAAAAAGATAGAAGTAAAATATACCAGTGTGTGTAATTGAACCTTCTACCATGTTTCTTGTATCAGAGACGACAGGTTAACTCGGGCATAAGCAGCGGAACCAATATAGCAGGACGACCTATAGATGGTGGGTCAACAGGTCCAGCAGGACGACCTATAGATGGTGGGTCAACAGGTCCAGCAGGAAGACCAGTAGATGGTGGGTCAACAGGTTCAGCAGGACGACCTATAGATGGTGGGTCAACAGGTCCAGCAGGAAGACCTATAGATGGGTCAACAGGTTCAGCAGGACGACCTATAGATGGGTCAACAGGTTCAGCAGGACGACCTATAGATGGGTCAACAGGTTCAGCAGGACGACCTATAGATGGGTCAACAGGTTCAGCAGGACGACCTATAGATGGGTCAACAGGTTCAGCAGGACGACCTATAGATGGGTCCACAGGTTCTGCAGGACGACCAATAGATGGTGGGTCAACAGGTCTAGCAATAAGACCTATCGAGGGTGGGTCGACAGGTCCAGCAGGAAGACCTGTAGGTGGTGGGTCAACAGGTTCAGCAGGAAGACCTATCGGTGGTGGGTCAACAGGTTCAGCAATAAGACCTATCGGTGGTGGGTTAACAGGTCCAGCAGGAAGACCTATCAAAGGTGGGTCAACAGGTCCAGCAGGACGACCAGTAGGTGGTGGGTCAACAGGTCCAGCAGGAAGACCTGTAGATGGTGGATCAACAGGTCCAGCAATAAGACCTATCGATGGTGGCTCAATAGGTCAAGCAGGAAGACCTGTAGGTAGTGGGTCAACAGGTCCAGCAGGAAGACCTGTAGATGGTGGGTCAACAGGTCCAGCAATAAGACCTATCGATGGTGGGTCAACAGGTTCAGCAGGAAGACCTGTAGATAGTGGATTAACAGGTCCAGCAATAAGACCTGTCGATGGTGGGTCAACAGGTCCAGCAGGAAGACCTGTAGATAGTGGATTAACAGGTCCAGCAATAAGACCTGTCGATGGTGGGTCAACAGGTCTAGCAGGAAGATCTGTGGGAGATGGATCACAGCGTATTCTCAGAAGGAGGATATATAAATGATACTCAGGTAAGTAATGTTTTTTCATTCTAATTTTTTTTGTTTTTTCAATGTAATATGTTGATGAGATAAGATAGTACTCTTATCCTTGGCAGCGCAACCAGCGGTCCTAGCTAGCTTCTCTTTAGAGAAGTGAAAAGTTAAATTGTTGAGCCTACCAATGACCCACATTCAGGTCAACTCGATCTCCTCGTGGTGCACGTTGGAAAACTGAAGCCGCCATGTTTCTGGCTAACGGGCCTATGGCTCGACTCGGAGAAGACGAGCACAAGTCAGGCCAGATTTGTTTCCTGCATCGCCACGCGAAGGGCCTAGCAAGCCGGCAGTGCTGTAACTGACTGCTACTACACAAGAAATATTGAATACGCAAATGAAACACAAGAAGAGACGTTGTTACGAATGCCAGCAGTAGAGAGAAAGTTGGAATAAGACCATGTATGGATTATATTGATAGACAAAGAATTAAATGGTTCAGCCAAAATAGTGAGAAGGCATTACGCCAGACTGCATGAGAGAGACTTTTTACAGCAGAACATCGGGGAGAAAGGCGAGAGGAAGACCACGAAAGATACGGATACATGGTGAAGCTGAAACCTGCAAAAAAAAAGCCACCCTAAGCCACCCGAAAAGGGCAAGACAAATACAGAAAACGACGACACTGGGCTACAACCTGGTATCAGTGAGATGATAAAACCACGACACTGGGCTACAACCGGGTGTCAGTGAGACGATAAAACCACGTCACTGGGCTACAACCGGGTGTCAGTGAGACGATAAAACCACGTCATTGGGCTACAACCTGGTGTCAGTGAGACGATAAAACCACGTCACTGGGCTACAACCTGGTGTCAGTGAGACGATAAAACCACGTCACTGGGCTACAACTCGTTATCAGTGAGACGACAAAACCACGACACTGTGCTACAACCTGGTGTCAGTGAGATGATAAAACCACGTCACTGGGCTACAACCTGGTGTCAGTGAGATGATAAAACCACGTCACTGGGCTACAACCCGGTATCAGTGAGATGACAAAACTAAGACACTTGGCTAAAACCAGGTATAAATGAGACGACAAAACCACGACACTTGGCTACAACCAGGTATAAATGAGACGACAAAACCACGACACTGGGCTACAACCAGGTATAAATGAGACGAAAAAACCACGACACTGTGCTACAACCCGGTATCAGTGAGATGACAAAACTAAGACACTTGGCTACAACCAGGTATAAATGAGACGACAAAACCACGACACTGGCTACAACCAGGTATAAATGAGACGACAAAACCACGATACTGTGCTACAACCCGGTATCAGTGAGATGACAAAACTAAGACACTTGGCTACAACCAGGTATAAATGAGACGACAAAACCACGACACTTGGCTACAACCTGGTATCAGTGAGATGACAAAACCTCGACACTGGGCTACAACCTGGTATCAGTGAGATGACAAAACCACGACACTGGGCTACAACCTGGTATTAGTGAGATGACAAAACTAAGACACTGGGCAACAACCTTGTATCAGTGAGATGACAAAACCACGAAACTGGGCTACAACCTGGTATCAGTAAGATGACAAAACCACGACACTGGGCTACAACCTGGTATCAGTGAGATGATAAAACCACGACACTGGGCTACAACCTGGTATCAGTGAGATGACAAAACCACGACACTGGGCTACAACCTGGTATCAGTGAGATGAAGAAACCACGACACTGGGCTACAACCTGGTATCAGTGAGATGACAAAACCACGACACTGGGCTACAACCTGGTATCAGTGAGATGATAAAACCACGACACTGGGCTACAACCTGGTATCAGTAAGATGACAAAACCACGACACTGGGCTACAACCTGGTATCAGTGAGACGACAAAACCACGACACTGGGCTACAACCTGGTATCAGTGAGACAACAAAAGAAGAAGAAGAACCCCCTCCCATAGAAAAAAGAACAGGTTTAACCCCCCCCCCCCCCAGTAATTTTTTCGAATACTCATATCTACGTACAGGGACAATCCGCTGCCTGTTTCTCCTTCTGCTCTTTACTATAAATGATAAGATTCCTTTAACCCGTGTCTTAAATACTTCAAAATTCAATTAAATCCTTCTGACTGTCTCTGGGTATTTCCACTGCACATACGTCATAGATGGGTTTGCCTGAACTCATCGTGGTGGCGCTGCAGACGGGCTCGCACTGGTCAAGAAGAAACTATCTACACCTTACCGTGGTCGCGCTAGAAACAGGTTTACTAATAACTGGAATCTATAAAAACCGATGCATCACACAAGTCCTAGAGCACAATTAAAGTAGGAGAAGTTTACAAACATCCAGAACTTTCATCATTTTACGGCCGGTGAAGGTAAAAAAAAAACAAGAAGGAAGGAATGAAGGAAGGAAGGAAGAAAAAGGAAGGAAGAAAGAACAAGAAAAGAAAGAAAAGAGAAAAGCAAAAAAAAAAGAAGAAAAAAGAAAGAAAGAAAGAAAGAAAAAGAAACACAAAGAAAGAAAGAAAAAAAAAGAAAGAAAGAAAGAGGTAAAAATGAAAGAAAGAAAGCTAAAAGAAAGAAAGAAAGAAAGAAAAAAAAGAAAGAAAGAAAAGAAAGAAAAGAGAAAGAAAGAAAAACAAAGAAAGAGAGAAAGTACACAAAGTAAGAAAAAAAGAAAGAAAGAAAGAAAGAAAGAAAGAAAGAAAAGAAAGAAAGAAAGAAAAGAAAGAAAGAAAGAAAAAGAAAAAAAAAGAAAGAAAGAAAAGAAAAGAAAGAAAACAGAAAGAAAGAAAGAAAGAAAGAAAGAAAGAAAGAAAGAAAGAAAGAAAGAAAGAAAGAAAGAAAGAAAGAAAGAAAGAAAGAAAGAAAGAAAGAAAGAAAGAAAGAAAGAAAGAAAGAAAGAAAAAGAAAGAAAAAAGGCAAGAAAGAAAGAAAACACATGCTAAATGAAGTGTGTCGTTTCAGGAGAACAGACCCACAAGAACACCTAGACGTGGTGGATCTGGTCCAAGAAGAGAAGGTAGAGTGGTAAGTAGTGATGACAGTGTCCAGGTGGGTCGGTCATGATGACAGAGTACATGTGGGTCATGATGACAGGGTCCAGGTGGGTGGGTCATGATGACGAGGTCCAGGTGGGTCATGATGACAGAGTCTAGGTGGGTCATGATGACAGAGTCTATGTGGGTCATGATGACAGGGTCCAGGTGGGTGAGTCATGATGAAGAGGTCCAGGTGGGTCATGATGACAGAGTCCAGGTGGGTCATGATGACAGGGTCCAGGTGGGTCGGTCATGATGGCGAGGTCCAGGTGGGTCATGATGGCAGGGTCCAGGTGGGTCATGATGGCAGGGTCCAGGTGGGTCGGTCATGATGACGAGGTCCAGGTGGGTCATGATGACAGAGTCCAGGTGGGTCGGTCATGATGACGAGGTCCAGGTGGGTCATGATGACAGGGTCCAGGTGGGTCATGATGGCAGGGTCCTGGTGGGTCATGATGGCAGGGTCCAGGTGGGTCGGTCATGATGACGAGGTCGAGGTGGGTCATGATGGCAGGGTCCAGGTGGGTCATGATGGTAGGGTCCAGGTGGGTCATGATGGCAGGGTCCAGTTGGGTCATGATGACAGGGTCCAGGTGGGTCATGATGGCAGGGTCCAGGTGGGTCATGATGGCAGGGTCCAGGTGGGTCATGATGGCAGGGTCCAGGTGGGTCATAATGACAGTGTACAGGTGGGTGGGTCATGAAAACAGTCTCCATGTGAGTCATGGTGACACCATCCAGGTTTATGAAAGAATCCAGGTGGGTCATGATGATAGTGTCCATGTGGGTGGGAATAATAACAGTCTCTGTGTGGGTCATGTTGACAGTAGCCAGTTGGGTCATGATGACAGTGGTCAGGTGGGTCATGAAGACAGTGATCTGGTGGGTCATGATGACACTGGCCAGGGGGGTTATGGTAACAAAGTTCAGGACTGTAATTTTATCCACTGTTTATTACTTGGTCACTCTGTTATAACTGCTGGGGTTAAAGTAATGATCTCTATTGTAAATGTGAAGTAACAGCACAAAGAATCTTTCATACAGAAAAGTCGAGGTTTGTAGAATTAGGAGGCGGAGGAGTAGAAACTAAAGAAGAGGCAGCAGCAGTAGCAACAGAAGAGGTGGAAGAGGAAATGGCAAGAGGAGATGAAGAAGAAGGAGGAGGAAGTGGAAAACGAGAAGAATGCCGATGACAAGTTTGGCTGGAGTTCATGGGACGACAAAATCAAGGGTATTACTGGAAAGTTTCTTCCCGTTTGGGTTTCTTGTCCCATTTAGGGGAAAACTAATAGACCGGCTGCCAGACTAACAGGCACATCATAAAAGGCAAGCGACTCAGGGGGTGTTTCCTTCGAAGTTGACAAGCATTTGCATGGTAGATAAGGAGCCTGCAATCATCAGTCAAATAAACTAGACATGTAAAATGCTTGGTAACGTAAAACTCAATTTTTGAAACAAGAACAAAGTCTAGAAGTGGACGAACGACCAGAACGTTTTGCAAGAGTTTACAGGTAGTGAAGACAATGCCATCTTGTAACAGAGAATATTAAACATGACTTCTCTGTTAAGATAGCCTCTGACTGGATCTAAAGACAACGAATCTTGTCAGACACTTAGTACGGCCAAAACAGCAGCAGCAGTAGAAAGAGAGAGAGAGAGAGAGAGAGAGAGAGAGAGAGAGAGAGAGAGAGAGAGAGAGAGAGAGAGAGAGAGAGAGAGAAAGAGAAAGGGAAAGAGAGAGAGAGAGAGAGAGAGAGAGTGAGAAGAAGATACACTAGAAAAGTCAGTGCATGTTGGCCACATAGTGCGCACTTCCTTGGTTAGTTTTGGTCCTATCCGCCAATCCGGGATAAAAATTAACCATTCTTCCATCTATCACAAACAGGTTGTGTGGCACGTGTATGAAAGATTTTCTGCGGGTGTGTGTGTGTGTGAGTGTGTGTGTGAGTGTGTGTGTGTGTGCGTGCGTGCGTGTCAGTGTGTGTGAGCGTGTGTGTTTGTGCGCTTGTGTGTGTGAGTGTGTGTGTGTGTGAGTGTGTGTGTGAGTGTGTGTGTGCGCGCGTCTTTCCACTTCAGCTTTCCACATTTCTTTAAAATTCTAGAACTGTACAGTCGACATCACTTATAATTCGTTATCAGTCTTACGTATCGTCGTTTTAGCTGCGGAGTTCATACTCTATGCGACTCTTTCGCCAGATGGTTAGCGGTTTTATTGTAAGAGATCGAGAATACCAATGCAATGAAGTCAGTCCTAGCCTAAAGAACACACTATATGATATCTTTCTTGCAGGGTTATTGAAGAAGAAGTTTGGGAGCATCTAATGTCGTGTAGAATCCCTGGAACTCAAGATGACATGCCAAGAGAAGACACCGGACACAGACAACGCATCAAAACAACATTTCACAGAGATAACACCAAACAGAGATGAAACTGGAAGCAGCTGAAAGATTGAGAAATATACAGAGATATTGAGGGTAATCAGTCCATTAACTAAAAAACAGGCTCAATACACATCAACAGGGACACTTCTTCACGCTTTTATGTGTACTGGGCATATAGGGTTAACCCTACACACACACACACACACACACACACACATATATATATATATATATATATATATATATATATATATATATATATATATATATACACACATAAACGTGCTATTTTATTGAAGATATATTGACAGAAACATGTACACATTAAACAAAATATTGACTGAATAAAGCATTGTTTTATGCGTTGAAAAATTGTATTGGTAGAATTCTTTGTTTGACTGTGTGTTTGCATATAGGTTTATATGTGAAATTTTAATCCATTGATTTATGTGTGTGTACATGAAGTGATCTGTTTATCTACATGTTTGTTTGTGTGCCTGTGGTGTCTTTCCAAATGTTTGTCAGTTTATTAGCTCCTAATTTAGCGGTATGCTTGTAAAAACGTACACTGATGTAGGAGAAGAAAGGAAATATACCGACTGCCTCCTTAGCAACCATGACGTAAGGGTCTATTTTCCTTCGAGTTTGTAATGTAACTCCCTGAGAGGCAATGAACTAACAATCTGCTTACAAATAATACAGATATAAATCGGATACGCACGCTAAAATCAAGTTCTGGAACAAGGACACAATCTAAAGGTGGACGAACAAACAAAACTTTCCGACGGTGTCTACAGTCGGTGAACAAGGAAATGAAGAAAAAAAAAAAAAAATACATCCAGTGCGAGAGGCTAATGATGGAGATCAAGAATGTTACACAAACTTCGCGGCCAATTTATTTACTAAAGAGAACTTTTGTTTTTCCAGCAAGTGAATCGCCTGTGAGCTTCTATTTCTTCTTTCTAACTACCTGTTTTTCCTCGTAAAAGGGCCGTTCATTCGGCAGTTTATGGGACATACGTCTGTCAGCGTCTGCTGCATTTGTCCTTACGAGGAAGTATCGTGCACAGCTTGGCTGCCCTTTCTGGGCATTTCGGCCTAACAAAAATATCAATCTCAACACAATAGTAGAATTATTCTCATTGTCCCACATGAGGGTTGCTGACATTTTCCGGCTCTCGCTTCCTTTGATCCAAAATAAGGGCACTAGAATCCAGAGGGGGGAGTGTGAACAAGACAATGTTCCCCCATTGTTACACCATCATGGGGATGATGTTGAAGAAGATGATATGCTGATATTGGTGATGCTGTCCAACCATGTTTAGATTACTCAAATTGTCTGTATCTTATTATATTGATCGTTTGAATGGACAAGTAGATTTTTTTTTCTGTTAAATGGCAGAACCAACGTTGCAGAACCAGCCCCGACAATTCTTGGCTATTGTGGTTTTTCTAAGCAAATTTTATCTGAAGTAGATTGCCATTGATGCAGTACTTGTGGTAAATGACCCTTTTCTTGTCAGTTGCATAACGGACATAGGTTGTGAGAGATCTGGTGACATGTGGTGGTGCTGCAGGCATATCTGGTAAACATGGCTAGCCGGGTCGACGTAGCAACGGGTTTAATTTAATACTGTTAGATTCGCAGAATGAAGGGTAGCATACTGAAACAGAGAAACAATCCTGGGTGAGTCATGCTGAGAAAATTGTTTAAACGTTTGTTCAACTGTGGACATAGAACTTGGCGAGGAATGAGTACGAGTGCCAGCAGAGTGGTAATCTGATAATCTTAGCTTCAGCTTCATAGCAAACGGGTCACCCCCCATAGATGCTCCGCTCCTGTGCCTACGAAAAACACACAGAATATTTATGACAGTCCCTTGTAGAAAGATTGACAGACTGCAGTCTCAGCATATGCAGTAGCATACACACGCATTAAACGCATACGGTAGCCATCCAAAGTGCTAACACTAACAGTCCGACATAAGAATTGCAGTTCATCATGGATGGTAGCACTTATGACTAGCAGAAGTCATTGTGACAACCGGCATCGCGCCATTTTCTGAATTTACAATTCACAACAAAAAGTTGGTCACAATCGAAAAAAAATACAAATAAAATCCGCAGCTCACAGTGTTACGCCATGCACCCGACTCAGAAGCTGGGCAACTAAACTATATCCGTGCAGTCTACAATGGAGCAAAAATGCATTGGCCACCGTCTGGCAAAAGCAATCAAATGTACCACGGCTCAAAACAGTGACCGTGCCTAGCGTCCATTTTGACCTGAAGCATTATATGAGGGTTAATAAACAGACACCCCAGCATTACCCTACTATTAGCTGGGAAAGGGACTTAGGACATCCACCAGCAAGCGTCGCCCCTACAACGACCCGACTGCCTTCGTTTCCGACTGTTCATCCAACACCCATGCAATTCTTTGGCACGAAGAAGGCACCTTCAACTTGGGTTTTACTCTTGCCGATTCCCTACAAGAAGATATATTTGTGCAACTGGTGTCCCGTAGCCAAAATACTATCTCACTGTAATAATAAAAATTCAACACGCATACTCAAACGCGCATAGGTTAGAAACAAATTATGCACAAACTTCCACACACACATATATACACATATACAGCGGAAACTCGCTTAAAGAGCATAATTCGTTCCAGAATCATACTCGTAAAGCGAAACGCTCGTTACGCGAACCAATTTCTCTTATATAAATTAATGTAAAATACGATAATGCTTTCCGTGTCCCCAAAAAAAAAAAAAAAAAAATACCCACAAAATGCTATGTATAACGTTTTTTTTTTCAAAGAAAATTATAAACATATGGTTGAGCAGATTGAATCATCTTCATCTTTTTTTCCACCGCGGAACGAACCCACCTGGAATGCGAAATCGAATTGCAGAAAAAAAAAAATAAAGTCGAAATAATTATAATACACAGCTAATTATTTTTTACTAGAAAGATGTCAGAAGACGTTTTTTCTAAAAGATAAAGCGTCGGCAAAACGCTTCAAAATTTGGCGAAAATGCGACACAGCATTATCATTAAATAAATTTGCAGCGCCCATAGCCACTTCCTTATTAGGGTGATGCTTCTCAAAGCAAAATGCAACAGTCTCCCATACTTTCAGCATTTCTTTTATTTCGCCAGAAGGGTGTTCCTTTTCTGTTACCTCCTCCTCCTCCTCTGACAAGCTTTCCTCCAAAACTTCTTGCTGGGAAACACAATGCAACTCCATAAGCTCTTCGGTGGTGAGCTCTTGGCTGTGCTCTTCCACAAGCTCTACGATATCACTGTTATCCACCTACAATCCCATGATAGTGGCCAAAGACACAATCTCGGTAACTACAGGTTCCACAGGTTCTGTCCCGAACCCCTCAAAGTCACAAATTGACAACGCTCTCCTGCCAAAACTTCTTCCAACCAGAAGTTAGGGTTATTTTTGTTACCCCTTCCACCGCCTTGTCGATCATTTTGAGGCAGGCAACGATGCGAAAGTGATTTTTCCAAAACTCTTTTGAGAGTGAGGTTGTTCCTTTAGTCACCTGAAACCAATGCTCTAAGAGTGCTTTAGTGTAGAGCTCCTTAAAGTTAGAAATAACTTGCTGGTCCATGGGCTGGAGTAACGGAGTGGTGTTGGGAGGCAGAAACTGGATCTTGATGAACATAATTCTTCAGAGTGTTCATATAGTATACCTAGAGGATTCATGTTCATATATTACAATGTAACACAAGTTTGAGAAAATGTGTGATCACAAGCGACACTACGATGCAACTGGAACGAGTGCTGAACACGGACTGTGTAACATGCGCACAATCCGGCACTTCCCCTCTCCTCGCCACTCGTTGTGCGAAACGTCGCTCGTTTAGCAAGTTATTCTTTTACACTTTGTTTTGCTCGTTATGGAAATACTCGTTATGAGAGGTGCTCGTTAAGCGAGGTTCTACTGTACACTCATTACCTGCCACCCTCCTCTTGCAGTGCAGCGCACATGCCTACATATTTAATAAGGATATATATATATATATATATATATATATATATATATATATATATATATATATATATATATATATATATATATATATATATAAATGTATATATATATATATATATATATATATATATATATATATATATATATATATCAATGTTTGTGTGTTTGTTTGCCCCTTATAGACTCGGAAACTACTGAACCGATTTAGCTGAAATTTTCAGGATATGTTTGTTTTGATACCGGATGTTGAACCATCATAGTTTGAAATTCAACCTGTCACTGTTAGAGATAGGTGACCACAATTTAAGCCATAATATTCGAAACTAATATTTATAATTGTAGTGATTTCTAATTATAGCCACGTTAGTAATTGCGCATGCGCCGTAGTCACCATACGCCGGCGAGTTACGTGCAGCCAACGCCTTCTCTAATACATAGAGTAGGTCGTGGTACAACAAACAAGACTATCTCTATATTTGCCACAATAACCATATTAACACGATTTCTATTTTCTTGTTTTTTTTAAAACAACCTTCGATTGGGGGGGGGGGGCATCATAGACTATCTCGACGTCGGCGCAGACATTGACTGCGACATTAACTTCATTAACCGTGTTAGACAGTGAGATTTCTATTGTTGTTCTGTTTCATTAATATATCTGGAGTATCTGTCTACGAGAAAACAATTGCCTGCGGTTTTGAGTCGTGTTATAATAGGGACACAGTAGTAGGGACACACATCTCTAATAGTTAACTTCTCTTTTCGTTGATCCGATTAAGTGGCTGCTTGGTCGAATGGTAAGAACACTGGGTTCCTGTGCGGGAGACCAGGGTTCGAATCCGCAGTAGTTAATTTTTTTTTTACCCCGGACTAAAATAATATCCTCATCTGCTCTGTCGTGGTGACAGCACTAGCCATGTTGCCCTTAATACTAAAAAAAAATAAAAAAGACAAGTAAATGGGTAAACCATTTGATATTTAAATTTGACCATTTCGCATACTTATGATTGCATTTTTAAACTTTCCGATTGCATGCTTACGCTTAAATTTCATAGATTTCCATTTATTTTCATTTAGATTTAGTTATTTCATCTGCGTTGGAATTTTAAGCTGTGCTGTTTACCATGGCGTTCATTTTCTAATTATGGTGTTTTTTTCCTGTGTTCATATGCTTTTCAAGTGTTTTTTTTTTTTTCCTCCAAACTACTTCAATGAGGGAAAGAGTTGTCGGTGAATTTAGGGGGGGGGGGGGGGCAAACTATTAACTGAGAGAGCTTTAAGTCACAGTAACTGCTTTACCCACTCAAAGTAGCTGCAGCAGTAATAGCTGTGGTTGGGCTGTTACACCAAAGTGCTCTCATGTGAGGACCGCCGGTAAGGTTATGGCGTTCTTCTGTCGGGAAGTGAAATTATACATCCTAACCTGACCAGTCTGTGGCGACAGCACTAGCCATGCGAAACCAAATCTTCTGGCTCACGACTCTCTGTCTACTCCGATGGTAACACAGATAGCAGTGACATTATTTTAGCTACTGTGGTGGTGGTCGTGGTAGTAATTGTACTGGTACTTGAAGGATGATGTGGTAAATATTACACTAGCCCCATTCACTACCTATTACAATTCCTGCTCCCCATTTTAGTTCGGATGGACGGGGATGTCAATGTCAGTTACAGCAACAAAAAAATATCGCCAGGTAATGATTTTCAAATATTTCGAAGAGGGAGAGAGCAGTAGTCGGTGGAAGAGGGGAGGGGAGGGGGTAATGACTTAAATTTAAGAGAACTTAAAGAGCTTTACACGTGATTTTCAAGTTCTTATTACCTAATTTGTTTATATTTTACTAACGCTACCTCCGCTTTTCTATTTTTTACGACTTACTTTGTTATTCACAAGTACAATTGTAGCTTTACTTCCGTCCCCTATAAAAATACAAACAGCTTTAGCATGTGATAACCAAATAACCATTTTTGTTTCGTTGCTAATAACACCATTTAAACGACCACTAATATACAGACACAATTATAAGGTGCGTGTTCCAAAGTTGGAAAACCAGACTATCTCTATATCTGTGCAGAGAATGATTGCGACATTAACTATATTAGACACGTGCAATTTCCATTGTCTTTCTTTTCCAAAAACCTTTGATGAGGGAGAGAGTAGTAGGTGGATTTAGTTGTGGTGGTGGTGGTGGGAGGGGGGGGGGTGCGGGGATCAAAGACTATCTCTATATCTGAGCAGACAATGATTGTATTAGACACGTGCGATTTCTATTTTCTTTCATTTCCATTTAGCCAAACTACGCCACAGCAACGCGTGGCTGGGTTCAGCTAGTATATATATATATATATATATATATATATATATATATATATATATATATATATATATATATATACATATATATATATATAATGGCTGTACCGAATAATGATTTTCACTATTTGGCCAAATACGAATAGCGGGACCAACTATTCGGCCGAATACGAATACGAATAGTGTATAGTCTATAAAATATATCTTAAAAAAAATTCATAACGAAGTTTCACTTCACATGAACATATATAAGAAAAAAGTAACTGACTATACAGAACAGCAGAAATGGTGGGATTGAGAATAAATACAAAAGAAAACTAAGATCATGACAAGCAGTCCAAACCAACAACCAGTGACCATAAATAACCAAACTCTTAATTATGTAGAACATTTCACATATCTTGGCAGTGTGGTGTCCCTGCCGGGAGGAACCGAAGAGGACATACAGTCACGTCTGAACAAAACTAGAGCTGCTTTTGGAAGGATGAGGCAAATCTGGAAATCCAACAACGTAACTCCGACTCTACAAGTGCATCATTTTGCCTGTTCTTCTTTATGGAGCGGAATGCTGGAGAATGACCAAAAAAGACCAAAAAAGATGCACACAGGCTGTCCACCTTCCACCACACATGTCTACGTAGAATTATCAAAATGTTCCGGCCAGATACAATCTCAAACATTCAACTACTTCAAATAACAAACCAAGAAACTTTAGACAGTATTATAACCAAGAGAAGATAGAAATGGCTTGGCCACGTTATGCGAATGAATCCTGATATACCTGCCAAAACAGCTCTCACATGGACACCAGAGGGAAAGAGAAAACAGGGGCGCCCAAAAACAACATGGAGACGAACGCTGGAAAGTGACCTGAGTGTGGCATCTTTGACTTGGAAAACTGCACTGAAGATTGCACAGGACAGGAAAGCATGGAAAGTCCTCTCTGAAGCCTCGTGTGCCACTAGGCATAACGAGAAATGATGATGATGATTTACTTCACATAAAATAGCACAGAATAGTCATCTTCTTCTTTAGCATTCTGAGCCCTTGAGGTTTACAGATATCACTCGTCTCCATTCATCTCTCTGGCTGGCCTTACCTTCACAATCTGTGAAACCAGTTGTTTGCAGGTCTGGAAATTATCTCTCGAACTTATTTTTTGTCTGCCTCGTGGTCTACGCCCATACATCTCTCAGGTGTATACAGTTTTTACTTCTCTGTCATCTGACCTTCTTTAAATATGATGGTTGAGGTAGGAGTTCAAGCTTTCATTCTAGAGAAATGTGTTGACGGAGGACCAGTTATTTGCACAGATGGATCCATCGTTCGA